>CAUYRH010017602.1:0-21884 GCA_963574655.1 Perodicticus potto
AATCCAGCCCCGGCCGCCAAACAATGACGGCTGCAACCAAAAAAAGGCCGGGCATTGTGGCCGGCGCCTGTAGTCCCAGCTACTTGGGAAGCAGAGGCAGGAGACTCGCTTGAGCCCAGGAATTGGAGGTTGCTGTGAGCTATGATGTCACAGCACTCTATCCAGGGTGCCAGCTTGAGGCTCTGCCTCAAAAAAAAAAAAAAAACCTACATCCCTGCCTCAGGGAAGTGGTCAGGAGGGTCAGGCGAGTGTCCTTTGGTCTTTGCAGCATAGGAGATGGCTCAAGAGAGGTCATAAGATTGTGTTTGTGAAGACAGAAGAGGGAATGAATCAAAACCATCACTAGGCTCAGCACCTGTGGCTCAACGGGCTAAGGCGCCAGCCATGTACACCTGAGCTGGTGGGTTCGAATCCAGCCCAGGCCCGCCAAACAACAATGACGGCTGCAACCAAAAAAATGGCCGGGCGTTGTGGCGGGCGCCTGTAGTCCAGGCTACTTGGGAGGCAGAGGCAAGAGAATCATCTAAGCCCAGGAGTTGGAGGTTGCTATGAGCTGTGTGACGCCACGGCACTCTACCAAGAGCAATAGAGTGAGACTCTGCCTAAAAAACAAACAAACAAAAAAAAAACTGATCTTGGCCAAACTGCAACAAAAAATAGCTGGGCTTTGTGGTGGGCACCTGTAGTCTCAGCTACTCTGGAGGCTGAGGCAAGGGAATTACCTAAGCCCAAGAGCTGGAGGTTGCTGTGAGCTGTGACACCCCAGCACTCTACTGAGGGTGACAAAGTGAGACTCTGTCTCTAAAAAAAAAAAAAACAAAAAAACTATATATACACATACATACATATTATACATATTTAAAGTTTTCCTTAAGAAAAATAAAAAAAAAAATAGAAAGGTTTACAATGTGACATATAAAACAAAAGGCACAACTAAGAAAATGAATAGGCTAACCACAGACTGAGAAAAATACTTGAAATACATACATTTGGTAAAGGATTTGTATCCACAATACACAGGTGTGCAAACGTTTGGCGTATTTTTATTTACTTATTTATTTATTTGAGACAGAGCCTCAAGCTGTTGCCCTGGGTAGAGTGCTGTGGCATCACAGTTCACAGCAACCTCCAACTCCTAGGTTTCAGCAATTCTCCTGCCTCCACCTCCCAAGCATCTGGGACTACAGGCGCCCACCACAACGCCCAGCCATTTTTTGGCTGCAGCCGTCATTGTTGTTTGGTGGGCCTGGGCTGGATTTGAATCCGTCAGTTCAGATGCATGTGGCTGGTGCCTTAGCCTCTTGAGCCACAGGCGCTGAGCCAGTGTATTTTTATTTAATTTGTTTAATTTATTTATTTATTGAGACAGAGTCTCAGTTTTTTGCCCTAGGTAGAGTCCTGTGGCACCGTAGCTCACAACAACCTCAAACCCTTGATTTCAAGCAATCCTCTTGCCTCAGTTTTTCATTTTTAGTAAAGAGGGGGTCTCGGCCTCCCAGAGTGCCAAGATTACAGGCATGAGCCACGGTGCCTGGCCCCAGTTTGGTGCAGCCAGAGCAAGACCTTGTCTCTAAAAACAGCCAGTTGTTGAGGCTGACGCCTGTAATCCCAGCTACTCAGGAGGCTGAGGCAAGAGAATCGCTTGAGCCCAAGAGTTTGACATTGCTGTGAGCTATGATGCCATAGTGCTCTACTAAGGGCAACGTTGCTGTGAGCTATGATGCCATCGTACTCTACTGAGGGCGACGTTACTGTGAGCTATGATGCCATCATACTCTCTTGTCTTAAAGAAAAAAAAAAACATTTAAAGCTCAAATGTAAGCCTTTTGGGATATCCTGGATAAAGAACTCCTACCACTAAAGAACAAAAAGATACTCCATCAAAATGAACAAAAGACCTGTAGAGACACTTCACAGAGGAAAACATAACACATTATGAAAGTTAAAATAGCAGGATAGCACTACACATTCACCAGAATGGCTAAAATAAAAATGACTGACAACCAAGTATTGGTTGAGGTTGTGGAGCAACTCATACATTGCTAGTGGGAATAAGAAATATTTGGAAAAGCATTTGGTCTGACAGTTTCTGACAAAATGAAACACATTTACCAAATGATCCAGAAATTTGTCTATATAGACGCTTAGCTTTTAAACGTCTTGCAAATCCTGATGACCAAGTTTCTAGCCTTAACCAACGTCTCAAGTCACAATAAACACATGGGGTGTACTTTATTGTTAAGGATAGTTGATTTAAATCCCTATTTCAATTACTCCTGTCGATAATCCATTTTTTGGTTATAGCTCTTGTCAAATCTTTCTAGATTGTCACATGTTTAACCTCATTATGTGGCAGACTTTGGTATAACAGAAATTGTAAAATACTGTGAGAAAGCAATGAGCTGGTGGAGTAAGCAATAAAACGCAATTTTTTTTTTGCCCTACTGGAGCTTACAGTTTAATACTTTTTTTTTGGTCTAGTGTTCAGAAAAGACACAAAACAAATTATGAACAAATATAGCAAGTAAAGGTATTATAGCATGTTATTTTTTTCTGTATTTTTTTTAAAAGGCAAAACTTTTCAAACAATTTAATTATGAGCAAATTGCAAAGTTTTATTACATAATCTGACTTCAGGGAAAGGGAAGAGACTCCTGATATAAATATTTTACAGGGAAATAAAAAGGTTAATCATTTTAAGGCTATATATAAAAGAATGCTTGTTCAAGGTCACTCTGCTCAGTCGAATGATCAGGTGATTGGTTTTCCAGAACAAGACCTAATTTAAAGTTCAAAGAGGTCTCCTCCTCTTGCAGAGGCTGATCCATTCCTTCCCTGGAATGTACTAAAACAAATAAATAAATAAAGTTTAAAGACATTTCTTAAGCTTTTTTTTTTTTTTTTTTTTGTAGAGACAGAGTCTCACTTTATTGCCCTCGGTAGAGTGCAGTGGCGTCACACAGCTCACAGCAACCTCCAACTCCTGGGCTCAAGCGAGCCTCCTGCCTCAACCTCCCAAGTAGCTGGGACTACAGGCGCCCGCCACAACACCCGGCCATTTTTTGGTTGCAGCCGTCATTGTTGTTTGGCGGGCCCGGGCTGGATTCGAACCCGCCAGCTCAGGTGTGCGTGGCTGGCGCTTTAGCCCGTTGAGCCATAGGCACCGAGCCATTTTTTTTTTTTTTGATAAAATGCAATTTTGTGGAGGCAGCATTTTTTTTTTTTTTTTTTTTGTAGAGACAGAGTCTAACTCTATCACCACCCTCGGTAGAGTGCCGTGGCGTCACACAGCTCACAGCAACCTCCAACTCCTGGGCTTAGGTGATTCTCTTGCCTCAGCCTCCCGAGTAGTTGGGACTACAGGCGCCCGCCACAATGCCCCGCTAGTTTTCTGGTTTTTTTTTTTTTCCAGTTCGCCGAAGCCGGGTTTGAACCTGCCACCCTCGGTAAATGGGGCCGACGCCCTACTCGCTAAGCCACAGGAGCCGCCCTGGAGGCAGCATTTTTTTTTACGTGATCCCTGTGTCTTTCTGGTTTGACTCAGAATTATTGACAGCTGTAGTTCTAATACCTAGCAATCCCAGCACTCTGGGATGCTGGGGCGGATGGATTGCCTGAGTGCACAGGTTCCAGACCAGCCTGAGCAAGAGCAAGATTCCCCCCATCTCGAAATATAGCCAGGCGTTGTGGCAGGGGCCTGTCGTCCCAGCTACTCAGGAGGCTAAGGCAAGAGAATCGCTTGAGCCCAAGAGTTTGAGGTTGTTGTGAGCTGTGACGTCACAGCACTCTACCCAGGGTGAAAGCTTGAGACTCTGTTTCAAAAAAAAAAAAAAAAAAAAAAAGTTACCTATCAGGCCGAGTGCAGTGGCTCACACCTATAATCCTAGCACTCTGGAAGGCTAACGTGGAAGGATTGCTTGAGATCAGGAGTTTGAGACCAGCCTGAGCAAGAGTGAGACACCCTCCTCCCTCCCGCGTTGTCTCTACTAAAAATAGAAAAGATTGGCCGGGCGTAGTGTCTTGCACACGTAGACCTAGCTACTGGGGGTGCTGAAGCAGGAGGATCGCTTAAGCCCGAGAGTTTGAGGTTGCTGTGAGCTGATTGATGGCCACTGGACTCTAGCCAGGGGCAACAAAGTGAGATTCCTAAAAACAAAATAAAACAAACCCCCTGGGTTCCAGGCCTGCTTCTTTCTTGTGAGGCTGAAATTTACTCTGTCTCTTCAGTCCTCAGCTTCCCCTTCTACACAGAGCAGGAGATGAGGTATGTGAGCCCAATATTAAATACAAGCTCACCATTGATAGACTCTGGGGTGTCTCAGCGTGGTGTTTGCCCGTCTTTAACACCTACCTCTCCAATAATAGCTAACCTCTCTTTTCAGCATCAACGGCATCAGTATGAATTAATATTTTGTTTCCGATGCCAGCCACATACACCCAGGCCGGCGGGTTCGAACCCGGCCTAGACCAGCTAAACAACAATGACAATGGCAACAAGAAAATAGCCGGGCGTTATGGCGGGCGCCTGTAGCCCCAGCTACTTGAGAGGCTGAGGCAAGAGAATCGCTTAAACCCAAGAGCTTGAGGTTGCTGTGAGCTGTGATGCACTCTATCAAGGGCAACACAGAGAGGCTCTGTCTAAAAAAAATAATAATAATGGCTCTGCGCCTGTGGCTCAATGAGCTAAGGCGCCAGCCACGTATACCTGAGCTGGCAGGTTCGAATCCAGCCCGGGCCCGCCAAACAACAATGATGGCTGCAACCAAAAAATGGCCGGGCGTTGTGGCGGGCGCCTGTAGTCCCAGCTACTTGGGAGGTGGAGACAGGAGACTCGCTTGAGCCCAGGAATTGGAGGTTGCTGTGACCTGTGATGTAACCGCACTCTAGGGTGACAGCTTGAGGCTCTGTTTCCAAAAAAGAAAAAAAAAAATAATAATATTTTGTTTCCATATTTGTATTGATGTTTACAGTTCCCTTGTATAAATAATACCGATTTTCTATTTGCACCTCAGGAGTGGTATCAGCTCTTCCTGTAACATTTGTTTCCTTAAACTGAAAGAAAAAAAACTCCACTCGAGGAGAAAAAAGTAATAGAGCAGGTGGTGATGAACTAAAGATTTAAACTTGGAAAACAGTAGCCCACGCACACAGCCCGTCTCAATCCTGCCAGCTTCTGGATTTAGCTTCCACATTTTTCAGATTTCTCTCTACCTCGCCCTCCCTCGGGAAACGAGGCCCACCCACTCATCCCGCCCACAAACGGGCGCGCGGCTTACAAGCCCCGCCCCGCGTCTGCCCCGCCCACGAGGCTCGCCCCGCCCCTCCGGTTCCCCTTTCTCGGCCGCCGTTGCTCGGCGTTCAGGGGCGGTAAGATGGCGGCGCAACAGCAGGAGCATGAGGGCGGTGCGCAGCGCGCCGGATCGGCGGCGGAGGCCGACCCCCTAGGCCGCTTCACGTGTCCAGTGTGCTTAGAGGTGTACGAGAAGCCTGTGCAGGTGCCCTGCGGACACGTGTAAGCGACGAGCCTGGGCCTAGTCGCGGGGCGCCTGACTAGGAGGGGAATGGAGTGGCGGAGCGAGGCGCCGACGGGCGGGGGGTGGGGGTGGGGAGGGAGCGAGGGCGCCGGCCTGGAGGGGCCTCTCGGCGGGGCTTCGCGGGCTCTTGAAGGCCGGGGGAGGTTGGCGGGGCGCTTTTCCTTTTCGCCTCTGCTCTCCTGAGTGGGACAGCTATCCGTTGAGCACCTGCTGTGTTCCCGGCTGCCTGTCAGACTCCTTCCCACACGTGATGGTGAAGTTGTGCCCTGCGGGACTTAGGTGGAGTCTCAGGTCCGCCTTGGGAGAGCCAGAATTTCCCTTGAATAGTCTCTACATCGCTCTAAAAGTATAGTATTTTTGGCGTCGTGTGTCTAGCTCTTTACAGTAATTCCAGTGTGCGCTAAAGTTAGAGGAACACTGAACTAGACTAAAAGAACAAAAAAGAGAAGTCATCGTGCAGATCTGGCCAGTCTGCCCTTAGCTGTGAAAGGGGTAGGTTTGGCTCATAGGAATTTGTTAGCATTCCTACTAGTGTAGGAGTTTTTTTTTTTTTTGGTCTATTTTCAGTTATGCCTTCATGGCCCAAATACTGTTAATAGACTGGTTATGATGCCTAAAGCAGATACATATGTGTGAAAATGTCCACTGCGGTTCCTGGGGTGTGGTAGGTGCTTTGAGATTGGCCAATTTGAATCTATTTTGAATCAGACATACCTACTGTGATAAAAAATGTAGAAAATGTAACCACCTGCTTCTTGCCTCTCAGTTGGTATTTCCTCCATGGCCTTCCTCGTTGCTTATTCTGAGGTCTTTGTCCTTGGCATTGGTGGGACCACTTTACCAGTCAGAATGCACAGTAGACGCTTGCTGAGACCCACAGGCATTGTCTTTCAGCACTGCTGTAGTGGATGGGAGGGTTGGTAGCCATTTTACAGGTGAATAAACTGAGGGGACTGAGACTCACTTAGACCAAGTTCACCATTGCTTAATTCTTCCTGGATCTACTTCACCTGTCTTGTTAGTTTAGAGAAGCGAGCTTGGCACCTGGCAAAGGCTCCTTAGGCTGCTTTTTGCTGCTTCAACTTCCCTTTAGATAGTTTTAGGCTGTTCCTCTTTGCAGTTCAGTTACCCTGGAACTCTTCTTGCCCCTTCCACACCTCTCTCACCACTATCTCCAAATCCCTCTCAGGCTTGGAGTCCAAGTTTAAGTTAACTCCCTGATTACCATCCTTATCTAAATTACCTCTCTCACTTCTCTCCTGGAAATTCCTTACTTCTCCTTCCTGGCACAGAGCAAAACTTAGGTGTTATGAGGGCAGTTTTTGCCTCTCTACTGTATCTATCCCCAGTCCAGTGTCTTTGAGTATCAGTATTCTAATCTTACAGTCTCCTGTCTGGAATACTCTCTGTGTCAATTCTAGGGGTATAGTAAGGTGATTCTGCTGTCAGATTCTGCCAGTGAATTGATTATTAAATAAGTACTAATGAACGTTCAAACTGCTATTCATTGTAGGTGGGAGGGTTGCAAGGATTAAACCTCTGTGGTGGGTAAGGGGGCAGGAATCAGGTAGTGGTTGAACAAACTAAGAAATTAGAGTAGAAGCAAGCTTCATGAAGAGTTAAAATGGTTGGCTGGGCGTGGTGGCTCATGCCTGTGGTCTTAGCACTCTGGAAGACCGAGGCTGGTGAATAGTTTGAGCTCACAAGTTTGAGACCAGCCTGATGAAAAGCGAGACCCTGTCTCTACTAAAACTAGAAAAACTGAGCAAGAGGATTGCTTGAGCCCAAGAAGTGAAGGTTTCTGTGATCTCTGATGCCACAGCACTCTACCCAGAGCAACAGCTTGAGACTTTTTATTTTTTTTTTGAGTTGTAGTGTCTAGAGTAGCTTTCTCACAGAATCATCTTATGTTTGTATCAGGTTTACTTAATTTTGGGTGAATTCCACAGATTGCTTTTATTATCAAGATTTGTAAAAGGGCTTGACCAACACAGTTTTCTATCTGGAAAACAGCAAAAATTGTGGTTTTCTTGGTTCACTTAAGTGAAGTGAACCTTTCCTAAGTGACAGGGCAAGAAGCAGTACTGGCATTCAAACCTTGGCTTTTTTCAGTAGGTACCATCCTGGTTCTACTTCTTCAATTCAACGCTGATTGAAGACAGGTGGAAGTGAGCTGAGCAAAGTGGCTCACGCCTGTGAGAGGCTGAGGCAGGTGGATTGCCTGAGCTCACAAGTTGGAGACCAGCCTGAGCCAGAGTGAGACCCCATCTCTAAAAATAGCCAGGCGTTGTAGTGGCGCCTGTAGTCCCAGTTACTTGGGAGGCTGAGGCAAGAGAATTGCCTAAGCCCAGGAGTTGGAGGTTGCTGTGAGCTGTGATGCCACAGCACTCTACCATGAGCAACAAAGTGAGACTCTGTCTCAAATAAATAAAAAATGATAGACAAGTGGAAGCACCTTTTGTGAGGCCAGCAACAATCTCCCTTAGCTCCAGGCGAGTGCTTTTTGCTATGTATAGTTGATTTTTTCACTTTTTGTGCTTGGAAACTTAAGCATCACTGCACTGAGGCATTGGTGGTTTTTTGGTTTTTGGTTTTGTTTTTTTTTAAAGTCAGAATCTCATTTTGTTGCCCTCGGTAGATTGCCGTTGCATCACAGCTCCCAGCAACCTCAAACTCTTGGGCTCAAACGATTCTCTTGCCTTAGCTTCCCAAGTAACTGGGACTACAGGTGTCCAGCTATTTTTTAGAGATGAGGTCTCGCTCTTACTCAGGCTGGTCTCAAACCTGTGTGCTCAGGCGATCGACCCACCCCCGCCTCCTAAGTGCTGGGATTACGGGCATGAGCATTGGGTTTTTATTAATCTTTGTTTCAGACTCTGGATGACTTTCTTCACCAGTGTAGTGGTATACAGCAGGAAAAGGACAGGTGGTTGGGTGCCAAGAGAAAGGGACTTTGTACATAGCATCATACAGAAGGAGTGGAGCATTGGAAGACTAACTAGAAGAATGCCCACAAGCAGGAAATGGAAACTGAAAGGTCAGCCCAAGATGTATAAACCAGTTTAGAAGCAGGTTTGTTATTGGGGCATGAGTAAGACACAAAGTAGCTCATGAACACATAGATGAGCTATACCTTAGTGTGAGCTTGAGGAAAGACTTGGAGCTTCTCTACTCTCTGAGACCCTCTGCGACCCTCTGCTTTCTTGGGTTGTGAAGAGGCAATACAAGTGATGGCCATGAGGCCCTTCCTGCCTCATTGCTTGCCTTTCTCCCTCATGGTCCACCACATCATGGCCCTGAAGGCCCTCCTTTCTGCTTTTCAGACATTTCTTTGTGTTGGGGTCATTTTGGTGTGGAACTCTGCATCTTTATCTGTGTGACTGTCCTCTTAATCAGGTCTTAGCTCATCTCAAACAAGCTTTCTCTGATCACCCCAGCTGATCTCATTGCTGTGTTTTATTTCCTTTATATGCTTACTTTCTGAAATGAGTGTTTTTGTTTTCTTTCACTCTAGAATATAATCATCACGAGGACAGGGACTCTTTCTAGTTTCTGTTCTGCTCTCAGGGGTGAATGAGTAGACCCCATCACCTTCTCCCAACCTGGTCTGGAATTTTGCCTAGCAGCATTAATATCTAGCTTAATGACAAAGAAGAAGGGGATTCTTAGAGATGGTACAAAATTGTTATGTGCGAAAGATTGCCTTTGATTATAAATCCTGGGTTCTTCCTGGTAGATTTTGTTATCCTCCCTTAAATCAGTTCGGGTAAGTAGCTCAGGGTGTTTTTGTGCCTTATTGTCCATTCTATTTGTGTACCTTCTCAGTATCATCACCTGCCAAAGCTTCAGGATAGAAACTTGGTCATCTTTGACTTATTCAAATTAAATTACCAAGTCCTACACATTCTGCCTCTAATTTCATTTGCTGAATTCATTCTGTGTTTCCTCAGTCAGGCTCTCATAATCCCTTGCCTTTAGTCATCTTTTAGTTTCTACTTATCTCTCCTCACCTAAAACGAAAGCAAACAAAAACCCATGCTCTTGATAGCACCAGAGTTCTTTTTATGAAACTTTGTCTTGTTGATTACCTCTTGCTTTAAACTTCTGGCTCCCTTCCCTCCTCCTTATAAGGAAAAGTCTGCTAGATTTTGATTCATCATGAATTTTAAGCCTAAGAATCCAGAATTTTTTTTTTTTTTTTTTTTTGCGGTTTGTGGCCGGAGCTGGGTTTGAACCCGCCACCTACGGCATATGGGGCCGGCACCTTACTCCTTTGAGCCACAGGCGCCACCAGAATCTAAAATATTCTTTCCTTTCTCTGCTAGCTGAACCCTTTTAAGGCAGATCATGAATGCAGCCTCTGAAGTCTTAACAGCTCTGTCCTTCTCAAGTCATTTGCCTTTGTGTTCCCATAGTATTTTGTCTTCACCTCTAATGGTAGCAGCTTTCATTTATTGTGGATGTCATGTGTGCTAGACACTCTATTGAGAATTTTCTGTACACATTCCTTTTTCAGGTAGATACTTCTCTCTCCACAGAGGAGAAATCAGAGGCCCAGGAAACTCCACTAAGGTTCCTCAGTTGCAGGACCTAAAGTTTGAAGCCTCAAGTGTAACATCGTTGCTATGTATCATCGTAGTTTGTTTCTGTACCCTTGTGTTTTTTGAAGTCTCCTTCCACCCCTAATTTTTCTGGTCCAGAATGACTTAGTATTTGAATTGGGAGTAGGGAGCAAGTTGTTTTTGATCCATTATCCATTGATGTCTTTTTAAAAGATGATCCATATTCATTGTCGTGTCTCCATGATGCATGACAGCGGTTCTCTGTATGTCTTGTTCTAGCTTTTGCTCTGCATGCCTGCAGGAATGTCTGAAGCCGAAGAAACCTGTCTGTGGGGTCTGTCGCAGCGCTCTGGCACCTGGCGTCCGAGCCGTGGAGCTCGAGCGGCAGATCGAGAGCACAGAGACTTCTTGCCATGGCTGCCGTAAGAATGTATGTGGAAGAAATGTGGAAGAGTCAGTGTCTTTCATTGATGAGATTGGGTAAAATGTAGAGCTGTTGCCAGGTGGTTTCTGAAGTTAGAGCATGCCTAGGTGACAGCATGTATGCATGCCAGTTATCTGTGGTGATGGCTGTGCTATTTTGTTTTTGTAATCTTTTTTTTTTTTAAGTGTAGGTTAAGTATGTATTTTAGCTTTGAAAATCATAGAAATCAGTTATCCCAATGTTTTTCTATAAATAACTCATTTTTCTGAAATATTATAAACAAATTTTTATTTCAGAATATTTAAGGGGTATAAATGTGTTTTGGTTACATGTATTGCTTTTGTAATGCTTAAGTTGCAGGTGTAAGTGTACCCGTCACACAAATAGTGTACTCATTGTACCCATTAGTATAAAATAGGTTTGTTTTTTCATATTTCAAGTTTTTCTGAGCAGTACGTACAAAAAATATTGAGATGTGTCTTCTGTAGTATAAAATAGTTTTAATTAGAATATAGTGACAGTGGTATTTTATAAAATTTTAAAATCTAAACAGAGTCAGTGATTCAAAGTTATTTGTTGCAATGAATTTCAGAGAAAATAATGGTCTAACCTTTTAGCACTTTATAGGGAAGAATCATGGTGTAGGCTCAGTGCCTGTAGCTCAGCAGCTAGGGTGCCAGCCACATACACCAGAGGTGGTGGGTTTGAATCCAGCTCAGGCCTGCCAAACAACAATGACAACTACAAACAAAAAAATAGTTGGGCGTTGTGGTGGGCGCCTGTAGTCCCAGCTACTTGAGAGGCTGAGGCAAGAGAATCGCTTGAGCCCAGGAATTTGAGGTTGCTGTGAGCTGTGACACAATAGCACTGTACCAAGGGCGACCAAGTGAGACTCGGTCGCAGAAAAAAAAAAAAAGAAAGAAAGAATTATGATATAAAAGTTCAGTATGAGTAGGGTGGCGCCTATGGCTCAGTGAGTAGGGCACCGGCCCCTTATACCAAAGATAGCAGGTTCAAACCTGGCTCCGGCCAAATTGCAACAACAACAACAAGAAAAAATAGCCAGGCATTGTGGTGGGTGCCTGTAATCCCAGCTACTTGGGAGGCTGAGGCAACAGAATTGCCTATGCCCAGGAGTTAGAGGTTGCTCTGAGCTGTGTGATGCCATGGCACTGAGGGTGATAAAGTAAGACTCTGTATCTCTGCAAAAAAAAAAAAAAAAAAAAAAATTCAGTATGAGGCCACCAGGTGCGGTGAGGATGGCTTGCCTGACCTTACGAGTTTCAGACCATCCTGAGCAAGAGTGAGACCCTGTCTCTAAAAGCAGCCAGGCATTGGCTTGGCTCCTATAGCAGAGTGGTTACCGGTCCAGCCACATGCACTGAGGTTGTCGGGTTTGAACGATATAACTGCAACCAAGAAACATAGCCAGGCATTGTGGTGGGCGCTTGTAGTCCCAGCTACTTGGGAGGCTGAGGCAAGAGAATCACTTAAACCCAAGAGCAGGAGGTTGCTGTGAGCTGTGACGCTACAGCACTCTTCTGAGGGGGACATAGTGAGACTGTCTCAAAAAAAAAAAAGGCTAGGTGCCTGTAGCTCAGCAGCTAGGGCACCAGCCACATACACTGGAGCTGGTGGGTTCGAATCCAACCTGGGCCTGCCAAACAACAAGGACGACAACCAGAAAATAGCTGGGCATTGTGGCAGGTGCCTGTAGTCCCAGCTACTTGGGAGGCTAAAGAAAGAAAATCGCTTAAGCCCAGAGAATTTGAGGTTGCTGTGAGCTATGACGCCATCGCACTCTACCCAGGGCGACATAGTGAAACTCTGTCTCAAAAAAAAAACCAGCCAAGCATTGTGGTGGGTGCCTGTAGTCCTAGCTACTTAGAAGGCTGAGGCAAGAGAATCACTTGAGTCCAAGAGTTTGAGGTTGCTGTGAGCTATGACACCATGGCATACTCTACCAACGGTGACAAAGTAAGATGTCTCAAAAAAAAAATTCATCGGCTCAGCGCCTGTGGCTCAATGGGCTAAGGCGCCAGCCACGTGTACCTGAGCTGGCGGGTTCGAATCTAGCCTGGGCCTGCGAATCAACAATGACGCTGCAACCCAAAAAAAATGGCCGGGCGTTTTGGCGGGCGCCTGTAGTCCCAGCTACTTGGGAGGCAGAGGCAAGAGACTCGCTTGAGCCCAGGAATTGGAGGTTGCTGTGAGCTGTGATGCCATGGCACTCTACCCAGGGGGACAGCTTGAGGTTCTGTCTCAAAAAAAAAAAATTCATTATGAAATCATTTGATGGTAATACCAATATTTAACATTTGAAGTGCGTCTTTGTTCTTCCGTATAATCGTTAAAGTCAAGTATAATATATTTATTTTCACATCTATTATAACTGTTCCTGGAAAGGAAAAATTTTGTTGTCTTATTTTCTAGGAGGTATACTCACTCGAACACAGCCTTGCTGGTTTTAGAATCACTGTAATTTTGTTAATCCAGAAAACACAGAAGTATAAAATAACAGACCTTCTCATTCCAGAAGTTACCACTTCCAAGGTAGTTCTATTTAGAAGGCTACCTGACATTTTCTACCCTTGACAAATAGATGCAGAGTTTATACAAACACAATTGTGAGATATTTTACAAAATGAGATTATACTATAACATGTATATGAATGTATCTTTTCTCACTTCGAAAAAATTTTTTTTCTCTTTATGACATTGGACAGCTTTGCATGTCAGTTTCACAATTTTTAACACTTCAATATGGATGGCCTTAATATAGAATATACCTTAGCATCGCCTTCCTTTCAGAATGATATAGTATTAGGGGCACATTGTGGGGCTCTTGATATTGCTTAATATAGGGCTATTGCCCATCCCTTTTAACTGGGGGCACCTCGGCTGACAGCTCAAAGTTAACAGATTTTTTAGTTGGAGATGAGACAGAAAGAATCATGGTAAGCTGGGTCTCAAATATTGGAGCTTTTTTTCCTTGTTTTTTAGAAATTAAGTTTCATATACCTTCATCTTTCTTTCTCTTTTTTTTTTTTTGGAGACAGAGCCTCAAGCTATCACCCTGGGTAGAGTATGGCATATCACAGCTCACAGCAACTTCCAACTCCTGGGCTCAAGTGATTCTTCTGCCTCTGCCTCCCAAGTAGCTGAGACTACAGGCTCTCGCCACAAGGCCCGGCTATTTTTTTGGTTGCAGCCGTCATTGTTTGACAAGCCCGGGCTGGATTCAACCCACCAGCTTAAGTATATGTGCTGCTTAGCCACAGGCGCCGAGCCACCTTCATCTTTCTTTATGAGTGCATAGAGGATTTTTTCTCCCCTCTGTATGCTTTTGTTTTTCTCCATTTTAAAGATTAGTAATTGTACTATGGGCATTCCTCTCAAAATATTTTCTTCCCCTTAGCTCCCCTCTTCTTGTCTTACATATTTTCTTTCTTGGTAGAATACCTGTAATGACACACTTTTCTGGGTTTTCTTCTCTCCATCGTTCTGTTGCATACCCAGTAAAAAACAGAATTGACATTTTAGTTTTGTTAAGCTTAGTTATCTCAATCCGATGATTAATACCCTAGTAACTAGGGTTACTAGACTTTATTTTACTTAAATGAGCATATCTCTCTGCTGCACATAATGGAATATGGTTTTTGGCTTGCTATAAAGAGATTAGTTTATTTTTATTTTTAATACTTTTAGACATGGGGTCTCGTCCCGTTGCCCAGGCTAAAGTGGGGTGATGCAAGCCTAGCTCACTGTAGACTCAAACTCCTGGACTCAAATGATGATCTCACCTTAGCCTCCTGAGTGGCTAGGAAGCTAGGGCAACAGGTGTGTGCCACCATGATTGGCTAATTATTTTTTATTTTTTATTTTTTGCAGTTTTTGGCCGGGGCTGGGTTTGAACCCACCACCTCCGACATATGGGGCCTGCGCCCTACCCCTTTGAGCCACAGGTGCCGCCCCCCCACCTTTTTTTTTTTTTTTTTTTGGAGACAGAGCCTTAAGCTGTCACCCTAGATAGAGTGCTATGGCATCACAACTCAGAGCAACCTCCAATTCCTTTGCTCAAGCGAGTCTCTTGCCTCCGCCTCCCAAGTAGCTGGGACTACAGGCGCCCGCCACAATGCCCAGCCATGTTTTGGTTGCAGCGGTCATTGTTGTTTGGCAGACCCGGGCTGGATTCTGACCCGCCAGCTCAGGTGTACGTGGCTGGCACCTTAGCCCGTTGAGCCACAGGCGCTGAGCCCCCACTCCCTTTTTTTTTAAGAGACAATCTTGGCTTGGCACCTAGAGCTCAAGCGGCTAGGGCGCCAGCCACATATACCAGAGCTGGTGGGTGCGAATCCAGCCCCGGGCCCACCAAATAACAATGACAACTACAACAAAAAATAAATAAATAAATAAATAAATACGGTGGCGCCTATGGCTCAGTGGGTAGGGCGCCAGCCCTGTAAACTGAGGGTGGCGGGTTCAAACCTAACCCCACCCAAACTGCAACAAAAAAATAGCCAGGCGCCTGTAGTCCCAGCTACTCATGAGACACTGAGGCAAGAGAATTGCCTAAGCCCAGAAGTTGGAGGTTGTTGTGATCTGTGTGATGCCACAGCACTCTACTGTCTCTACCAAAAAAAAATAATAGGTGTGCGTTGTGGTGGGCACCTGTAGTCCCAGCTGCTTGGGAGGCTAAGGCAAGATAATTGCTTAAGCCTAAGAGTTTGAGGTTGCTGTGAGCTGTAATGCCAGGGTGACAGCTTAAGACTTTGTCTCAAAAAAAAAAAAAAAAGAGAGACAGTTTCACTGTGTTGCCCAGGCTAGTCTCAAACTCCTGGTCTCAAGCATTTCTCCTGTCTTGGCTTCCCAAAGTGCTGGGATTACAGGCATGAGCCACCACATTTGGCCAAGAATAGTTTAAATGCTAGTGTAGAAGGCTTTAAAATGTCACTGGCCTAAAGGCATGTCTGTGAGCAGAGGGCATATCATGAATAACACAAACCTCTAGAAGAATTCTTTTTTTTTTTTTTAGACAGAGCCTCAGGCTGTCACTCTGGATAGAGTGCTGTGTCATCCCAGCTCACAGCAACCTCCAATTCCTAGACTCAAGCGAGTCTCCTGCCTCTGCCTCCCAAGTTGCTGGGACCACAGGCGCCCGCCACAACGCCTGGCTATTTTTTGGTTGTAGTTGTCGTTGTTTGGTGGGCCCGGGCTGGATTCGAACCCGCCAGCTCAGGTATATGTGGCTGGCGCCTTAGCCCACTGAGCCACAGGCACCAAGCCACTCTAGAAGAATTCTTTTAGGGCAAGGCACGGTGGCTCATGCCTGTAATCTCAGTACTTGGGAGGCCAAGGAGGGTGGATTGCCCTGAACTCACAATTTCGAGACCAGCCGGAGCAAGAGCAAGACCCCATCTCAAAAAAATAGCTGGGCATTGTGGTGGGTACCTATAGTCCCAGCTACTCGGGAGGCTGACGCAAGAGGATCGCTTAAGCCCTAAAGTTTGAGGATGCTGTGAGCTGTGACTTCACGGCACTCTACCGAGGGCGACAAAATAAAACTCTGTCTCAAAGAATTATTTTAGAGTGAGGCTAGGCGCAGTGGCTTACACCTGTAATCCTAGAACTCTGGGCAGCCAAGGTGTTAGATTGCTTGAGCTCAGGAGTTCAAGACGAGCCTGAGCCAGAGCGATACCCCATCTCTCTCTTTTTTTAATTTAATTTAATTAATTAATTTACTTATTTTGAGACAGAGCCTCAAGCTGTCACCCTGGAGAGAGTGCTGTGGCATCACAGCTCACAGCAACCTCCAATTCCTGGGTTCAAGTGAGTCTCTTGCCTCCACCTCCCAAGTAGCTGGGACTACAGGCGCCCACCACAACGCCTGGCCATTCTTTTTTTTTTTTTTTTTTTTTTTTTGGGTTCGAGTTTCACTATGTCGCCCTTGGTTGAGGGTGCTGTGGCGCCACAGGTCACAGCAACCTCCAACTCTTGGGCTTAAGCAATTTTCTTGCCTCAGCCTCCCAAATACCTGGGACTACAGGTGCCCGCTGCAATGCCCAGCTATTTTTTTGTTGTAGTTGTCATTGTTGTTTAGCAGGCCCAGGCTGAGTCGAACCTGCCAGGGCTGGTGTATGTGGCTAGCGCCCTAACCAGTGAGCTCTGGGCACTGAGCCAGCGATACCCCATCTCTAAAAGTAGCTGGGCATGTGGCAGGCACCTATTATCCCAGCTACTTGGAAGGCTGAGGCAAGAGGATCGCTTGAGCCCAAGAGTTTTAGGTTGCTATGAGCTAGGCTGAGGTTATGACACTCTACCGAGGGTGATAAAGTGAGACTATCTCATAAAAAAAAAAAAAAAAGTAGAATGGATTGTATATGTTCTGATTTGGTCAGGTAAAACATTAGCCTTGGTATAAATGGAAAATTACAGGTCAGGGTTTCAGCCCTCAGCATAGGAGTCTGATGAGATTATTTGCCAGGGTGATATAGGTCTAGTTTTCATATTGCCCTTTGAGATTAATGTTCGGCCCCGTGCAAGGTCGTCACTAACCTGTGGGCTCTGATTCTTTCTATTTGAGTTCTTCTTATCCAAGATCCGGGCCCATGTGGCTACCTGTTCTAAATACCAGAATTACATCATGGAAGGTGTGAAGGCTACCACTAAGGATGTGTCCCTTCAGCCCAGGTAAGTAACTTAATCATTCCCTTAGGTGAAGATCATCTTTTGATAGAGAAAACTTGGGCACTTTGCATTCTTAGAGGTTTAGCTATATGGGTTTGGGGAAGGAGAGATATAATTGTTTCTCTTGAAGCCATTGAGTTTTTGGTCAGGGGATATCCAGGAGAGGCCGTTCACCTCAAATGTTAGCTGTGCTATTATTTTTAGAACACTTGACCTGATTCTGAAAAGATAATCAGAATCCTTGTCATAACACACTCAGGGAACTTTACTCCTTTTGGGGATGTTGCAGTGCTTGAAGCTTCATGCAAAAGTAGAGAGGGTTATTTTTTTCCCTACTTTTCACCTTCTAGGAATGTCCCAAATCGTTATACCTTTCCTTGTCCTTACTGTCCTGAGAAAAACTTTGACCAGGAAGGACTTGTGGAACATTGCAAACTATCCCACAGCAAGGATACCAAATCTGTGGTAAGAGTTACTTTTTGTTCTTTTAACTTTATTAGTCAAACTTAGAGAAAAAGTTGTAGGATTAGTATAATTAACTCTTTTGTACCCTTCACCTAGATTTTGCAAATTCTTAAAATTTTACCATATTTGCCTAACTGTGCTGTATACAAGGACTGCCCAGAAAGTATCCAGTCATACAGTAAGAAAAATAGAACAGTGGCCGGGTTCTTTCCAGACAGTGCTCATATGTATATATTTTTTTGCTGAACCATTTAGGAATAAGCTATAGTTACTGTAACCTTCTGGACCCTAAATACTTCAACATATATCTCCTAGGAACATTTTCTTACAAAATTACACATTTTAAAAATATAATTAATCACATTCAAGAAATTTAACATTGAGGTTCTGTGCCCATAGCACAGTGGTTACGGCATCAGCCATATTCACTGAGGCTGGAAGGTTTGAATCTGGCCTAGGCCAGCTAAACAACAATGACAACTATAATCAAAAAATAGCTGGGTGTGGGTGGTGCCTGTGGCTCAGTGAGTAGGGCCCCGGCCCCATATACCGAGGGTGGCGGGTTCAAATCTGGCCCCAGCCGAACTGCAAAACAAACAAAAAAATAGCTGGGCATTGTGGCAGGCGCCTGTAGTCCCAGCTACTCGGGAGGCTGAGGCAAGAGAATCTCCTAAGCCCAGGAGTTGGAGGTTGCTGTAAGCTGTGTGACGCCACGGCACTCTACCCAGGGCCATAAAGTAAAACTCTGTCTCTACAAAAAAAAAAAAAAAAATAGCTGGGCGTTGTGGCAGGCGCCTTTAGTTCCAACTACTTAGGAGGCTGAGACGAGAATTGCTTAAGCCCAAGAGGTGGAGGTTGCTGTGAGCTGTGCCACCATGGCCCTCTGCTGTGGGTGACACAGTGAGACTCTGTCTCAAAAATATATAAAAAATATTTGAATTTCCTGTAATCCCAGTACTTGAGAGGCAGGTGTATTGCCTCAGCTAATAGGATCGAGACCAGCCTGAGCAAGAATGACACCCTGTCTCTAGCTAGGTGTTGTAGCAGACGCCTTTAGTCTCAGTTACTTTGGAGGCTGAGGCAAGAGATCTCTTGAGGGCGATGCCTGTGACTCAGTCAGTAAGGCACCGGCCCCATATACCGAGGGTGGCGGGTTCAAACCCAGCTCTGGCTGAACTGCAACAAAAAAATAGCCAGGCGCTGTGGTGGGCGCCTGTGGTCCCAGCTACTTGGGAGGCTGAGGCAAGAGAATCGCCTAAGCCCAGGAGTTGGAGGTTGCTGTGAGCTATGTGATGCCACGGCACTCTACCAAGGGCGATAAAGTAAGACTCTGTCTCTACCAAAAAAAAAAAAACTGCCTCCACAAAATTGCATTTTATCAAAAAAAAGAAAAAAAAGATTTTGGCTCGGCGCCTGTGCCTCAACAGGCTAAGGCGCCAGGCACGTACACCTGAGCTGGCGGGTTCGAATCCAGCCCAGTGACGGCTGCAACCAAAAAAAAAAATAGCCGGGCATTGTGGCGGGCACCTGTAGTCCCAGCTACTTGGGAGGCAGAGGCAGGAGACTTGCTTGAGCCCAGAAATTCAGAAATTGGAGGTCGCTGTGAGCTGTGATGCCACGGCACTCTATCCAGGGTGACAGCTTGAGGCTCTGTCTAAAAAAAAAAAAGAAAAAAAAAAAGAAAATCTCCTGAGCCCAGGAGTTTAAGGTTACTGTGAGATATGACACCACAGCACTCTGTGGAGGGTGACAAAGTCAATCACAAAGTGTGGTGCATTGACTTGAGCTTTATCCACTACATGTCATTTCACTTAAAGAGGACATTTGCAGTGTTTTCTGGGATGCTGATGTGCACAGAAAGGAGTAACCCAGGCCCTGGACTGTGGTGTCAGAACTATCCTGGAAGAAAGGCAGCCAGACACCGGCCGCAGAGGGCTGGTGCCAGCTGGGACATCAAATACCTAAGAACTTGCTTTGTTTGTTGAAAGGTTTGTCCGATATGTGCCTCTATGCCTTGGGGAGACCCCAACTACCGCAGCGCCAACTTCATAGAGCACATCCAGCGCCGGCACCAGTTTTCTTATGATACTTTTGTGGTGAGTCCAGAGCCCAGGCTCTGATCTCTGCCCTGGAGGAAAGCACGGCTACTTTAATTTCCTCAAAAGCATTGCTATGGGCCCCGTTTTTGATCTTTATTGTTAATGTGGTGGGCTCCCAGTCCCCAGAACAGCAGCTGTGCAGTTTCCATTCATGGGCTAGGCGGGTGTCCAGGGTAGTATTTAACAAGGTAATCCTGGTCATTTATTGAGACAGACATAGCAAACCACATTCCCTCCCCCTCCCATGCCCCCAAATGATTGTCCACTTTCTCAGGGTCTATATAATTTCTACCTGTTAAAGAGCTCATTTTGGAAATCTCAAGTTCAAATGCCCCCGGGGACTAAGCAAGTAATGGAAATGATCCTCATAAGGGCTTACAAGCTGGATGGTGCCTGATTTAGGTTAAGCCACCATCACCCCTGCCAATAGTCCTATGGAAATACTGCCCCATCCCCAAAGCAGGAAATGCAAAATTTCTTATGAAGTAGAAGAGATGGTAATGATTTTTAAAAGTATGTCAGGTCTGACTGGGTGCAATGGCTCATGCCTGTAATCCTAACACTTTGGGAGGCTAAGGTGGGTAGATAGCTTGAGCTTAAGAGTTTGAGACCAGCCTGAGTAAGAGCAAGATGCAGTCTCTACTAAAAAAATAGAAAAACTAGCTGGGCATTGTGGTGGGTGGCTATAGTTCCAGCTACTCAGGAGGCTGAGGCAAGAGGATCACTGGAGCCTAAGAGTTTGAGGTTGCTGTAAACTATGATGCCAGGGTACAGAATGAGACTGTCTCAAAATAATAATAATAAATAAAGTATTCTCATGGCTCAGCGCCTGTGGCTTAATGGGCTAAGGCGTCAGCCACATACACCTGGGCTGGTGGGTTCGAATCCAGCCCGGGCCCGCCAAACAGCAATGACGGCTGCAACCAAAAAATGGCCAGGCGTTGTGGCGGGCACTTGTAGTCGCAGCTACTTGGGAGGCTGAGGCAGGAGACTTGCTTGAGCCCAGGAATTGGAAGTTGCTGTGAGCTGTGATGTCACAGCACTCTATCCAGGGTAACAGCTTGAGGCTCTGTCTCCAAAAAAATAAATAAATAAAGTATTCTCAGTCTGACAGATCTAAAACTCAGACTTCAGAATAACTGTCATTTTTGCTAATGTTAGATGAATGTAATTCCTAAAAATACCCAAGTAGATAATTTTTACCCCAAATTAAAGAAGGCTAGCTTTAGTACAGTTTCTGCTGTTCTTTAATGGCCCTTAAAAAACTTAATCTGGTAGACACTGAATCCATCTCTTAAAAGCACCACCAGCTGGGTGCATTTGTGCATGTGTTTGCCTTCTGCTCTAACAGACTAAATTAAAGGTGCTGAGCACTTGATTTGTGCCAGGCTCCAATTCATGTGCTCTCTGGGCCCTCTGATTTTTATTTAAGGGTGGCATCATTTCTTTTACCTAAGGATAAGGCAGCAAAGGCACAGGTGATGTAATTTGCCCAGAGTTGAATAACTAGTATTACAAATGTTGGAGCTGTGATTTGCTCCCTGGCAGCCCTCTCCATAGTCTTTGTACTGAACGTGAGTCTTTGTAGCTGTGAACAGTTACTGAGGCTGTGTGTGTCTGTGTTTTGCCCTTAGGATTATGATGTTGATGAAGAGGACATGATGAATCAAGTGTTGCAGCGTTCTATCATTGACCAGTGAGCAGAGTCTGTGCCATCTGTCTCATGTTCCAGAGCTTCCTTTATGTGTTAAACCTGAAACTTTTGACTCCTACACCTTAACTGTACAACAGACTTGGAAATGATCTATGGCCTTGGGACAGAGTCACTTCTGACAGGGTCCCCAGGTCAGAGCCCTCCTTTCCTTTGGGCTCTTGCCAAAGCTGTCTTCCCTGCTGTTAACTTTGTTTGTCACATGCTCTAGTCTATTGGTTCTTAATTGCTTCTTGGAGCTTCTGCCTCTTCTTCTGGAAGAGAATCCAGCTTTTTCACCTCTCCCCTGTTCTTGTTTCACACTCATTCCTCCCATCCAGTGTTCATCTCTCAGGTCCTCCGAGCCAGCCAGGACCTTTTCTGGGTCATGAAGAGCACAATGAAACAAGCTTCTTCTTTTCT
>CAUYRH010017606.1:0-14992 GCA_963574655.1 Perodicticus potto
TGTCAGGTGGGGCGTCCACAGCAGGCATTTCCCAGGTGGTGGCTGAGCAGGCTGCCCCTGGAGCCTGGCCCTGAAGGTCACAATGCCCTCTCAAATGGGAGGATCTCTAGGAATCCTGCCTGCTGGGAGCTGGGGGGATGCCGCCTCCTTGAGTCCAGCTGTGACGAGGACCAAGGCTTTTGGCGGGTGGTGTTGGGAACAGGGGTGCTTCCTGCCATGGTGCTGGGCTGTTGGGGAAGAGGCCGGGTGGCTGTGGGTAGTCAGTCTGGTCACTGCAGAGCCCTTTTCAGGACCTGGTGGGTGGGCAGATGCTGTGGGCGGCACAGGCACGCTGGGCATCTGGAGCTGGCCATCCTCTGTGAGAGTAGCTCCGACACCCAGAGGAAGGCCCTTGATAAAGCCCCTGAGCACAGGAGAGGCCCTGCCCACTCAGGCTGGGTCCAGGGTCCAGGGCCCACAGACAGCAGGCTGGCTCGGGACTTTCTGTATCTTCCACTGGAGGAGGGAAGCAGGGGTCTGATGTGCCCTCCTCGTGGGTCCCTCAGGATCTCTGGTGATGCCCTTCAGCATTACAGGAGTCAGGCCTTCCTGGACCCCATGCTTTGAGGGAGGTGCCAAAGGTCTGGAAGAGCCGACCTATGGGGAACCCCGGAGATCATCCTGACACAGACTCAGTTGGCTCCCTGAGGATGGGGGCTGTCCTGGGAGAAGGGACCAGAGGGGAAGGCAGACAGGATTTCTGGAAAGTTCTTTACCTTGGTGCTACCTGGGGCTCTTGGCTGGCTTCCCCTGGTGGAGTCAGGGCACAGGCAAGACTCACATGACAGCTGGGCACTGGGGCCACAGTTCAGTTCCTGCTTCATCCCAGGAATGTCTTCTGTCTCTGAAATGACCCTAGGACACAGGGCAGCTTCCTTGCCTCCTTCCCCCACCTGGGCTGCCGCATGACCATCATCCACCTGGTGCTGTGACCCCATAATCCTGGGATGTGCCAGCACAAAGGGCTGGGGCTAGCCCGCTGGGGACAGGTTTTTGGTGTGCTCTGTGGCACTGTGGCTATAATAAGTATAATCATAGTATAATAGTCATAGTATAATACCACAGTGACGCAGGCCTTGTCTCAATCCCAGTGCTGGGGTGGGGAAGCCAGGCCCGAGGAAGCTAGGATTTCCTGACCTGGGAAGGGCAGCACAGCCTCAGTCCTTTCAGCTCTCCTGCTCTGAGCTCTGGGGCCACCTCTCCTTGCAAGTGGACAGTGACCTTGCCTGGCCTTCACCCAAGACTCCAGCTCAGGCCGTACTTTTCTGTACTGTGGAATACCCCCCATTACAGTGCCCTTCTGGGTTCATAAATGGTCCCCAAACAGGTAGAGATCATTCTTGGGTCTTCGTCTCCCAGGAGCAAGTAGGTGGAAGAAGTCAGGACAAAGGTGGAGAGTTCAGAAGATTGTCCTTGACTTTGGATGTGACCTTGAAGCCTCGGTGCTACTCTAGTTCCATAGGATTCAGAGAAGGTACAGGTGAGATCCAGGTTCAGGGGAGATCCAGGTATAAGTGAGAACCAGATGTTGGTTTGGTCCAGATGCAGGTGAGATATAGGTAAAGGTGGGGCTCAGGTGCAGGCAAAATCCAGGTTCATGTGAGGCTCAGGTGCAGGTGAGATCCAGGTTCAGGTGAGGTTCAGGTGCAGGTGAGATCCAAGTATAGGTGAGATGTATGTGCAGGTGAGTGTTGCGTGACCGGAGATGGGAGGGGCTGCAGCTTTGCCTCAAGTGTGACTAGCTCTGTGATGTTAAGAAGGGGTGCAACAAGCAGGCTACAAGCTCTGTTGTGGTGATGCCGGAATGTCAGGCTCTTGGTCTGGGCAATTCGAAGAAGGAATCGACGGACCACAAGAGTAGTGGTAAGTCAGAATTTATTTACAAGAAAGGAAAATTAGAAGAATAAGAAAGACCAGACCTCCAGGCACAGAGGACCCAGGAAAGAAACAAGCTCTCTTGTTCCTTCTCTGAGGTCCCGCCGAGGTCTGCTTGGAGAGGAACAAGCTCTTCTGTTCTCTCTCTGACGTCCTGTGGAGGTCTGCTTGGAGAGGAACAAGCTCTCCTGTTCTCTCTCTGACGTCCTGCGGAGGTCTGCTTGGAGAGGGACAAGCTCTCCTGTTCTCTCTCTGACGTCCTGTGGAGGTCTGCTTGGAGAGGAACAAGCTGTCCTGTTCTCTCTCTGACGTCTTGCGGAGGTCTGCTCCTGAGCTCTTTGCTCAGGGGTTTATATAGTCCCAGGGAGTTGTTTTGACGGAACTTCTTAGGGTGTGGGTCTTCGTCAGTTACAGCCAGCTGTCCAATGAAGACCCAGGTCCTGGAAACTGACATGATATTGACCAGTCAGATGTGCAGAAAGAGCAGACAGCAAGGCACCATCCATGAAATTTACCAGCAAGAAGAGCCCGGGAAAGAGACAGCAAGGCACCAGTGTCTTCAGCACAGGTGTCCGGCCCTTCCGCAAGCTGGTTTCTCCATCTGCCACAGCATCAGCGCTGCCAGGGCCAAGGCAGCAGTTGTAGGGCTGCCTTGTCCTGCATCACTTTCATTGTGTTCTCCAACTAACAAGTCCATAACGGCTGCATAGTCTTCAGTCTTCAAATGATTTGCATACGTCATCCTGCTTATTAATGACTTTTGCAAGCTGGGGAAAATGTTCATCCGAAATTTTCTTTTGAAGAAGAAGTGTTTTGAAAAGAAATAGCTTTGTCAAAATTCTTGGAATTTTTTGCCACGTATCATTTATAGACTTAGTTATGCCTTGCAAAGAAACATTTAAGTCATTTTCATTTGACATGATATCACACAGAAATGCTACATTCCTATAGAAATCTTCTTTAAATAATTCACATTGCTGATTCTGTTCTTCACAAAATTTAACTATCTATTCTTGCAGAGACAAAACTTTGGCTAATACCTGTCCCTGCGATACCAAATGATACTGCAAACCCTCACTGAATACCTCATCTTTCAACGCTAGCCTGGTAGACACTGAGGAGGCCGTGTTGCATTCACAGAAATATAGTTTAACAGTACTATGCCGTAGCTTGTATACTTGGGGAAAAAGGGAAGGTAAGAAGATTTGCTTGCTTTCTGATGCTGCAATTAAAGGAATACAGTGCTCACAGCATTATGACACTCATAAGGACCACACATGTTTTGAAAAGAGATAGCTTTTTTATCTCTTGATAATAATACAACTTGTTGCAAGTTATTGCTTAGAATAGAAGCATTAGCACAGAGACTCTGCCAGTTGACATGCACTGAAATGAGAGCATCTCCCATCTAGTAGAACTTTCCTACCTGTGCAATAACTTTTCATGTTTTCCTGTCATGGAAGGTGCACCATCTGTACATATCCTCATGACATTTACCAAATTCAGCTCAGTTTTACCACATTTATCTTGAAAGTTGTTGAAGATACCTATTCTCTGTGTTCTGTTGTCAAGAATGCCCAAAGTGAGTATTTCTTTCTAGCAAAGAAAATCTTCTGGTACAACCCAAATAAAGTATAAAACCTGTGCTGAGTCCGTAGTATTAGTTGATTAAACCAAAGTGATTGAATAATATGTATTTCCTTTTGAGATATTGCATAAAGTTGTTGAAGTTAGTGTTGAAGCACTAATTCATGCCAACCATCATGATTATCCTTCAAAGAAGCAGTTGTTTGTACTTTGAAATATTATTGGGGTCTAAGCATCCTATAATTTCAACGGTACATTCTTTCACAATTTCTACATCACTGAATAGCTTCCCTTTTTCCCCAAGTATACAAGCTTCTTTATAAGTTGCTTCAGTGACATTATTTCCAGGTCTTTGCTTTGCTTTTCATCTTTCAACTTTTGCAATACAAACTTCCATGCTTCTTCCTCTAATTTAAAACATCTGTGTGTTGCTTATGAGTGTTATAATGCTGTGAGCACTGTATTTCTTTAATGTTGCAATTGCAGCATCAGAAAGCAAGCAAATCATTTTACCTTTAGCAGAAACAAGATGATACCAGGTATTGTAATTCCCAATGCTCATTAAAAAATCTGTTTTCACCTTAGTGTTCCCTTGGTCTTCTTTGACATGGTGGGCTATTATTAAGTAGACAGAATTAAAAAATTCTTTTGAACTGTGCAAGTATTCACAAATTTCCACTTCAGAAGGAAACACAGTGCACCATTGTCAAAAGCTGATAACAGACTGGCATGCTTGACCCCCCACAAATTCTCACCAACCAGTCGGGTGAGGAAAGTTAGAATTAAATCATGAGTACAGCCGCCATCAGTTTACTCCTTATGGTTCACTAATGTACTAATTGTGCCAGTCAATCTTGGAGGCTTGTTTTGATGAAACTTATTTTAATTCTTCGGTATGTTAAATACATTCATTTAAAAAATAAAATTAAAATATAAAAGCTGAACAAAAATATATTAATTATTTTATTATTATAGAACTGTAATTAAGTATTTAAAATACCAAAGAGTTAAAATAATAATCCTCCAAGATTGACAAATAAAAGTATTTGTTCTGTAAAATTTGGGTTCAGGCTTGGGGTTCCCCTCACCTGGCATAAAACAGGAGTTGTTCCCCTAGTAAAAAAGAAGGGAAAGGTCAAAGCAAAGAAGAAAGTGCCACTGGCTTGTGTTAGGTGACACTGTGCCCTGCTTGTCTAACTTGATTACACAGATCCCGTGAAGCCTGAGGCAAAGCTGGTTTTAGCTATAATCAGCTCCTTAACCTTTTGAGAACTAACGTAAACACTACCTACCAGTGGTTAATTATGTTGCTCTGTTACACACTACAAAGTGCAAAGGTAAAAGTGTGGAACTACAGTGACACGTGAGGACAGAATTTAACAAGATGACTTCAGGGGACTGCAGCAGAATGCAGTTGTATATTTGTGAAAGAAAGGGATTTAGGGTGCTTTTTAAATTTTTTTAGCATAGTTTTTGCTTAAGTGCTCTCTATTAAGTGCTAAACACTCATGTACTACTTTTTCCTTTTTGCTGCGCTCAACATTTGTACTTTTCTCTAGAATCCTCTTTTGATTATATATACATTTTAGAAATACAAGTGTATTCATAGATTTCTTTCATTTTTAGAGTAAACAAAAGTGATTGTCATATTCATATAAGTAGAATAAAATCCTCTTGGTTCACTTTTACAGACCATAAAAAATTCACTATGGAAAGAATGGAATTTTTTACAGCTAAATGGAACATTGTAGTTATATAGGCAAGAACTTAACTTTTTGATTTAAAACAGGAGCTTTCAATGCAGGAATCTGATGTGCCATAAGGGAAATTAATATGTAAGATGACTTTACTGTCTGTAGTTGGTGTAACTCTGGTACAGTGATACGACTAATGGGGTAGAGAACCATAAAGATTAAATAATGTACTCATCAAGGCTGTCTCTACAAAGTTCTATTTGGTGGGAAAGCTCCAGTAGGAATATTCTCCTGAGTGAGGGTTGCAGGTGGCCAGGAGAATGTATGGAGTCGTAAGCCATAACCCACGTTGGTAGGCCTCAGTACCAGCAATTTCACCTGAAATTTCATGCCCTGTAAAAATTCTGAAGAACAGACTCTTAATGCTCTCCAGTGACACATAAACAGTCACCTGTGTGGAATTAACTTAAAATGAGGGGGAGGGAAAGGATCAAACTAAAGATTAACTATAATTTTTTAAATGTAAGGTCAGTTTCTCATAAATAACTTGAATATGCCACCTAGCTCATATTATGCAATGTAGTTTATGCTGTAGCAACAATGAGCTTAAATATTGCAGGTAAACAAGTGGGTTTAGAGAGGGGTGTCATGAGCCTCTCAGAGTCTCTGAGGTGGTGAGGAGCATGACCAGCCCCTTTGGCCAAATTTGGCCATGCAGTGACTAAAGCTGACCTCGTTAATAAATAACTTAAACTCATTAACATATGTGCCACCTAAATGGAATTCAGACAGGTTTTGTAGCGACATACGATAACTATGGGACAAATGAAACCAAATAACCATAACCATCTTTGGCCCTTTGAAGAAATGTATCAACTAAATTGTATTTCTGTTTTATAATCAGCTTGTTAAAAGAAAATTATATAAAACTCCCTGTTACCACTGTTGTAGGTATCTTTCAGACAGACTGCTTTTTATTTTATGCCACACATTACAAAAATAATACTTCTCTAATGTCCTGGTATAGCTGGAGGCCACAGGAACAGGGGTCTGACTGTTCCTGGTCCCCTGACCACTAAGGGCTGAAGGATCACTATCTCTACACCCATGCACAGAACCTATTCAGGGCCCAACCTTGGGGAGGCGCTGTTTTAAATGAAATCATGCCCTGTAGTTCATGAGGTTCCCTCTTAGTGGGACCCACAGAAGAAATCCTTCCCAGGACCCAATGTTTCCTGGAAAAATTGTTTCTTTTTATTGTATAGACAATGAAAATATTATATTATCCTGGTGGTTGTCAGACTTTGCTCATCTAACTAAAACATTAGTTTTGCCTGTTTTTCCTATTATGATTCAGTCAGAATGTCTAGGGTGGGAGCCAAGCATCAGTCTTTCTCAAAGATTCCCCAGGAAATCCAAGTTTGCGAATCACTGACATACAGTTGTATTCTCTCCTACCTTTAGCTCTTTGGAATCTTAAAGCTAAATTTGCAGCTCACCTGTAGCAACTAACTAGGACTAATCATATTCATTCATTGTTTTCTTATCCTTTTTGTTATTTTTAAGATACAGGATCTTGCTCTGTTGCCCCACCCACCCCCCCAGGCTGGAGTATAGTGGCATGACTACAGCTCACTGCAGCCTCGTACTCCTGGGCTCCAATGATCCTCCTGCCTCAGCCTCGCTAGTAGCTAAGACCATAGGCTCGTACCACCAAGCTCAACTAATTTTTTTTTAAGAGAAGGGGACTCACTATGTTGCCCAGACTGATCTATTTTCTCATTCATGTTTACTTTTATTTAAAAGTTTTGTGGTATAATTTTATATTGTGTTTATTTTTAAGTATAAGTTATATACTATGAAACATATCTATTGTAAGCAGACAAATCAGTGTTTTTTTAGCAAATTCATATTGTGATTTGCAAATATTTTATCCCAAACCATGGCTTGTCTTTACCTTTTCTTACTGGTATCTTTTGAAGAGCAGAAATTCTTATGAGTAAAAAAGTTTGATGAAGTTCATTTTACCATTTTTTTCTCTGAGATATGTTTTTATATCATATCTAAGAAATCTTTGCAAACTCAAGATTGCAAGGCATATCGCCTATGTTTTGTTGTAGATGTTTTATAGTTTTAGCTCTTATATTTATGCCTATGATTCATTTTGTGTTGATTTTTGTATATGGTATGTAGTAAGGGTCTAAGTTCATTTTTTGGCATGTGGATATCAACTTTCCTGCAACATTTGTTGAAAAACCTATCCTTTCTTCATTGAATTATGTTGGCCCTCTCTCAACAATCAACTGGGCATAATGTAAGTGTTAATAGACTTTACATTCTGCTCCATGGATCTAGCTGTCTGTGTCTTTGTCAGTACCATGCATGCTGTTTCGAATATTGTGGCTTTATAGTAATTTTTGAAATTAGGTTGTGTCTGTTTTGCTACCTTGTTCTTCGCTTAGATAATGTTGAATTTCTCTAAATAATGTCTCTAAAACTTTTTAATAGATTTTATTAATTTTATATCTAACTTTTTATTCTTGTTAATGTTGTTGTAAGTAGAATTATTTTCTTAATTTCATTTTTGAATGTTTATTGCTGATATAAAGAACTAAAATTGTTTTTTTGCATATTGATTTTATTTATTTATTTTTTTGAAACAGTCTCACTTTGTTACAATTAGTAGAGAGCTGTGGTGTCTTAGCTCACAGCAACCTCAAACTCTTGGGCTCATGTGATTCTCTTGCCTGAGCCTCCCAATTAGCTGGGACTACAGGGACTTGCCACAACGCCCGGCTATTTTTTTTAAGAGATAAAGTCTCTTCTGACTCAGGCTAGTCTTCAACTCATGAGCTCAGACAATCCACCCACCTTGGGCCTCATGGAGTGCTAGGATTATAGGTGTTAGCCACCTTGATAAAACTTTTTTATTCTAGAATTTTCTTTAATAAAATCTTTAGGATTTCCGATATAGAGAACAATGCCATCTATGAATAAAAAGTTTGTATCTTCCATTCTAAAATGCACACCATTAATTTCTCTCCTTGTATTACAGTACTGGCTGTCACTCCTGCATGTGTTGGATAGAGCTAGGGAGAGCACCTCTAGATTTCTGATTTTTTTCCCTGGAGCATCGTTGTTGCTGCTGGGTTTTTGTTTTGTTCTGTTTTTAGAAACTTGTCAGAACTAACCTGCAGGAATCTGTTACCTCTTCAGGATGCACATGCTGATAGAACTATTTTCTTTTTTTAATTTCTGTTTTTATTTTATTTTAGGCAGGCTCCCTAGAGATGACCCCTTTGCCTGCATAGCTTAATGGTCAAAGTTTTTGCTTCATCATTCCGAGTCAGTAAGGCTGTAGATGGGTCTTTATGTGAGTTGCAGAGTATATTCAAAGATTTCGGGTCACCCTAAGCTTTGCTTTGCTTTGCTTTGCTCTGCTTTCTTCCCTCTTCTTTCCTACCTTTCCCTTCTCTTTTTTAAGATGAGTCTTACTCTGTCGCCCTGGGTAGAGTGCTGTGATGTCACAGCTCACAGCAACTTCAAACTCCTAGACTTAAGCTATACTCCTGCCTGAGCCTCCCAAGTAGCTGGGACTACAGGTGCCCGCCACAACGCCCAGCGAGTTTTTCCTTTTTCAGTAGAGAAGAGAATCTCACCCTTGCTCAGACTCGTCTGGAACTCCTGAGCTCAAGAATCCACCTGCCTCGGCTCCCAGGGTGCTGGTATTATAGGCATGAGCCACTGCACCTGGCCTCTAAGCTTTTATTTTCTACCAGGCTTTCCTGGAACTTCTGTGTCAGCACTTAGCCACCCGGTCAGCCAAGAATAGGCAGGAGTTCATCTCGTGAGTCAGTTCCTCAACTGCTCTCTCATTTCCAGGCTTTCCCTGTTGAATTTCTGGATAGTCCACTGGTCGACCCCACACCCCAAGCAAGATCTCAGCCTCAGACCAGCAGGTCCAGGGGCTTTTGTGGTTGGTTTCCCACTGAGTTTGCTTTTATTTGCTGGTAAAACCATTGGGCATGGGTTTCTCTCCTGCTCCGAATCCCATCAGCCCTGTCTAGCAGTTAAAGTGCAGATTTTCACAGCCGGTCCGGCCCTGGAAGTGCTGCTGTGCCCCCTGAGCTGCCCACCTCCGACCGCCACTCTTCTCACCCGTAGTTCAGCAGATTTTCTTAAACAAAGGCTTCTCGGTTTGTTGTCTGCCTTTGGTTGATTTCTAGGATGCTGAAATAGTTGTCCATGACAGTTTGGCTCCCTGTTTTAGTTGTTTTGGGGAAGAAGATTTGCCAACTTCACTCGCCTTCATTGGAAGTCCTGCCTGTTCGTTTTTGTATGCTCTTTTTGGAACAAGATGAAAACATAAATATACAAATATAGTAAAATAGAATGGAAAAGTAATGAGGGTAAGGGAAAAATAAAAATAGGAAAGTAAATTCTTTATGGAGCAACAATAATTCCTGACTCCCCTGGGAGGCGTCCAATGTGTCCGGCATAGACGCCGTCTGGGTGTCACACGGAGGTTTCCTCATCCCCTCAGCAACTTGTCCTTGAGGTGTAAAACACACAGGAGGGAAAGGTAAGTATATGACCCAAACAACAAACAAGAAAATAGAGCCAGCTCGATGAGGATGCTACCCCGGGGTCCTTTCCGTCTCATTTTATTTTGTTTTTCCCCAAAGGTCAGATTCCAAAACTTGTACAACTTTAGGCTGTAGGAATGCTTAGAAAATGTGTGGTGATAAAACTGCCAGATTGAAGGTTTCTTAAGTGCTACTGTCCAAAATCACCAGGCGCGCTTGAAACCAGGAATTCTTGTCAGAATATACACTCGCAGTGTGTGACTTTTCTCTGCAGGTGGCAGAGCATATGTTTTAGCACCAAAAAGTGTCAGGTGGCAGAGGGGGGATATTTAATGTGTTGTAACCTATTTTTATTTTTAATTTTTTTTTTCTTATAACTGCTTAGTTCAGGTCAAAAGCAAGCTAACTAAAATGTTTACAGATCTTAAGGGCTATATTTAACTTAGGATAAAAAGTATTCCAAATACAGTTGTATCATTTATTTTTATTTAGCATATGAATCAGGGTTATTGCACCAGTGCCTCCTATAATAAAAAAATACATTGGTACCTTATGTGACGGAACACCAGGGAGCGGGCTCTTGTCTTCCAATGAATTTTCTAGTTAAATGATAGTTAACCCTTTGAACAGTACCGTCACCTTTGTTTTCATCCTCTTTGTTTTGTCTTTCTCAGAGGTGAGGCCTCTGTTGCTCAGGCTAGAGTATAATGGCCAGTGGCCGGCGAGATCCCAGGGCCCTGCGGTCTGGCGCTCCTGGGCAGAGCTGTCCTGAGAGCTGGGACTGTAGGCAAGCACCACTCTGCACAGCTGTGTCCTTACTAGACACCCCATTTTCTTAACTTAGGAAATAGCTATGTGTGTGTTAGGTATATCTTAGCCGGTATCCCATAGTATTTTCTGACTAATCTAGTTCTTCTGTGCACTAATTGTGATTAAGTCCTTAGCTGAAGGACAGGAGTTCGAAACTCAAACCACAACTGATGCGTGATATGCAAGAATGCAAGCCCAGGATTGTCAGATATTTCAGTTTTCCCAAAGAAGCCAGAAGTCTGCATATTTATTTCACATTTCTCTAATTTTAAGCATTTCAACTAACTCACATTTTTGAAACTATTAAAGTTGAATAAAAAAGCAGCCATCCAGATCAAGCACATAAGCCACCAGTTTTCGACCTCTGGTAGGGAGAAGTCACCCCTGCCTGTTGTGATGACAGTCTCTGCCTGATTTCTTCTCATGTGTCTCTTGCCCATGACAGAAGCCATAACATGCTCTCCACTGGTTGTCTTCACTGTAATACTGTAAAATTCGGACCTAATGTGTTTTATTGCCACATGCACTGAAGTAGATATCCACAAACCTTAATTCTGAGGCTAAAACGGTTTCTTGAGCCCTTCTTGTACTAATTAGGCCAATATATAACCAGTTTATCAACTCATTGTTATAATTTTAGTTTTGTATTTTAAAAGTTTTATCATTCAAAGTCAGTCATTTAACTTGAAAAATTATGTGATTGGAAACACATATATATATAGGATTGAGCTAGATGATCTCTAAGATTCAGCATGAAAATACCTTCATATGGGGAATATGAGGTTAGATTCAATGGAACAAAAATAAATTATTGACTAAACTATAATGTAAATTTTTAAGGATTTATATAGCACATATTCTGTGTAACACAATAAAAGTAATTCCACATAATCTTCAAGTCATTTACATTCCTTTAACAAATATCATGCTGTAAAGATTTGAATTAAATTGAGAAAGAATTGTAGTATCACTAACCATGATAAGTCTGGACCTTTTTCTGAGGACCTTGTGATCTCATTAAGGTAATACAACATGCAAATAAAATTTATTTTTTCCACTGGCCTTATTGAGATATAATTGACAAATAAAAATTGTATATATTCAAAGTGTGTATCATGATAATTCGATATACGTGTTTATTGTGAAATGGTTACTGCAGTCAAGCCAGTTAACATATCATCACCTTACATGTTTACCATTTTTTTTGTGTTGTGATGAGAGCATTAAGATCTGCTTTCTTAGTAAATTTCAAGTATACAATACAATATTATTAGCTATAGTCACTCTCCTGTACATTAGGTTTTCCGGAACTTATTCATCTTATAAATGAAAAGTTTATGCTTTTAAATTAAGTTTAATTAATTTTAATTGTTAAATTAAAAGCAAAAGTAGGTACCCAGATGAGAGGTACAACAAATGCTTTAAGTATTTTATAGGTAACAAAATGAGTGTCTGAGTATGTGTGTTGTGTTTATAGAAGGTGGAATTGGTAAAAGGAAGATTTGAATTGGAATATTCAGAGGACTTCTCAAGGTGAAAAAATATCTCAAACCCAGAAATGAGAGTGTTATCATCCCAAAGAAATAAAAGATGCATTGCTTTCAAAGCTTATACTAAGAAATGTTAGAGAAAAGTCAAGATAATTGTTATAGTGCCTCTTACTCTTATGAAGGTGGATGACTATAATAAAAAGTATATCCCAATACAATTCTGTGACTTTGACAGAAAATTCAGACACCTGCAATTCAGTTCTTAAATTATTTTGTTTAGAGCTCTCAAATAATTTAGAAGGGGGGAAAGACATGTACAGAGAACCAAAGAGATGAGACAAATATGGAAAATGTTAATGATTATGAAATCTCGGGGAAAGGAGTGTGGCGTTCACTGTACAGCTGCAGCTCTTATAGGTTTAAACATTTTTATAACAAAATTTGAGGAGGGGAATAAGAGAATGGAAAAAAGATTACAGAGAAAACCCTCAAAATAACTTAGGAAATTCTTAGAATTGAGCTATAAGAAAAATAGCACAAACTTCCTGGTGTAGCTAGATTACTAAGCAGAGAAATTTATACCTTTTAATGCTCATATTTTAAAAGAATGCTAAAAACTAATGGATTTTTAAATTTAAAGTAATTATAATATTAAAAAGATACCAAAAATTAGGTATACTATAATGATTCTGGTGAATATCTATGTGATTTGGTGCTTCACGACTTCACTTTATACTTCCTAAATCTCCGCCAAGTGGACATTACACTGTAGAAAGAAATGGCTGCTCTTGAACAACAGGGAAAGTAAACATAAAGCAATAAAATAAATCCTTTATTTTTTGCCAATTTAGCCTTTACATTTCAGTAAGATTTTGTCGATGCTTCTAAAGCAAAAGAGTTGTTCAGCCATCTCATGAATTTTGGGCAGAGTGAGTTTATACCCCCATTTTCCTTGTCTTGTTTTGCCAGAATTGTAAATGCTGCATATACTTCTGAGAACATTCGTAACTATTCAGATGATTCCATGATCGCCCACTTTAGTGAGGCATAGCCTAATCACGTAGTGTGTTACGAATTTATAAAAGAATACCTATGATAATACCAAACTTTTAATATCAACAGAAATTATTTTCACTAATGTCCATCTTCACTATCATTATAATAAATAAATTGAAAATAAATTCTGGCCACTTTGTTTTTATTGAAGTAAAATTCACATAGCGTAAAATTCACTATTATAAAGCATGCAACTCAGTGACTTCCTATGCAATGCCAGTGTTGGGCAGCCACCATCCCTGTTTCATTCCAAAACACTTTCATCACTTTGCACCCATAACTTGACAACTGTTAGCAGTCACTGTTCCCTCTTCCCTTCATCCCCAGCGACCATGGGGCTGCTCCCTGACCCTGTGCGCTCGCCACTCCGAGCGCAGCCCCTGAGGGAGACCAGGCTTGGGACTCTGCGTCTAGTGTCCGTCAGCTCAGCGCTCTCAGGCGCACCAGGAGGTGGCAGGATCAATTCTTCACTACTTTTTACTGCCAAGTAATATTCCATTATGTGAGTATAACACATTTGTTTATCTAGTCATCAACTGGAAGATATTTGATTTGTTTTCACCTTTTGGCTGTTATGAAACATGCTGCTATGAACAGTCCTCTACAAATGTTTGAAGATCTCTTTTCCATGGTGGTGATCTGTGAGTGCAATTGCTAGATTTTGCAGTAATTCTGTGTTTAACTTATTCAAGAATCATCAAACCGTTTTTCATAGATTTTTTTTTCTTTTTTAACCACTAGACAGTGTGGGAATTGCTAGATTTTATAATGTAAGGTTTTAAGACCAGTTTATGAGAATAGGGCCTTATAAAAGGAGAACTTCCAAAACTCCCATCCCCCGTGACACGTTTAGCAAGTGTTCCTCTCTGCAAGGTTATTTGAGCTCAAACCTGTCTTCTGGCATGAGAGATGTGTCCCCGCAGGCTCCCTTCAGTCCTCACTGGAGGCCTTCACTGTCTGACCAGTAGCTGCTTAGTTAGAGAGTACGTGGAGGGCAGGTGGCTGCACCGGGAGCGAGTGAGTGGCCTCACACACGTGTACACACTGAGTCTCTACTGTACAGACACACGCTTCTCACACGTGTACACACTGAGTCTCTACTGTACAGACACACGCTCCTCACACACATGTACACACTGAGTCTCTACTGTACAGACACACGCTCCTCACACACACGCCGAGTCTCTACTATACAGACACACACGCTCCTCACACACGTGTACACTCTGAGTCTTTACTGTACAGACACACGCTCCTCACACACACGCCGAGTCTCTACTATACAGACACTCACGCTCCTCACACACATGCTGAGTCTCTACTATAGAGACACACACGCTCCTCACACACGTGTACACACTGAGTCTCTACTGTACAGACACACGCGCTCCTCACACACACACTGAGTCTCTACTGTATAGACACACGCTCCTTACAACACACTGAGTCTCTACTGTACAGACACACGCTCCTTACACACACATGCTGAGTCTCTACTATACAGACACACGCTCCTCACACACATGCTGAGTCTCTACTATACAGACACACACGCTCCTCACACACACGCTGAGTCTCTACTATACAGACACACGCTCCTCACACACATGCTGAGTCTACTATACAGACACACGCGCTCCTCACACACCTGCTGAGTCTACTATACAGACACACAGGCTCCTCACACACATGCCGAGTCTCCACTATACAGACACACACGCTCCTCACACACATGCCGAGTCTCCACTATACAGACACACACGCTCCTCACACACACGCCGAGTCTCTACTCTACAGACACACACGCTCCTCACACACATGTACATGCTGAGTCTCTCCTATACAGACACACATG
>CAUYRH010017607.1:0-44855 GCA_963574655.1 Perodicticus potto
TTTTTTGAGACTGAACCTCAAGCTGATGCCTTGGGTAGAGTGCAGTGGCATCACAGCTCACAGCAACCTCCAACTCCTGGACTCAAGCAAGTGTCCTGCCTCTGCCTCCCAAGTAGCTGGGACTACAGGCACCTGCCACAATGCCCGGCTATGTTTTGGTTGTAGCCATAATTGTTGTTTGGCAACCTGGGTTGGATTCGAACCTGCCAGCTCAGCTGTATGTGGCTGGCACCTTAGCCACTTGAGCCACAGGTGCCGAGCCAGCAGAAGATTTCTTAATTGATCTGTGTTCATTCTAATTCCTTGCATGTAATAATAGGTATTTATTAAGTAGTTATTGCATAAAACATTAGAGGAAAAAAAGTGTTTTGTCCTTTTTGTACATGTAAAGAAAATTTCTATTTCATTCTCTGGTGCCTAATGTGAAAATCAGATTAGCAGGGCAGATTGCTCATTTTTCTAAGAAAATAAGGCAAAAAACAATCAAAATTAACATGCTTTCTTGTATTTATTCATTTACTCACTCATTTATTCATTCAACAAACTTTTCCTGAGTGCCCTTGTGATACAGGGGTTTCTAACAGAATGTTTCTTCCCGCCTTGCTGAGAATCAGTGAACTTCCGGGCAAGGACTCTGATAAAATTTGTCAATTTCAAAGTGCTGAAATTAAAGCATGGCAGCCATCTTTTCTTATCAAGAATGTTGCCCAGACCCCAATCAGGGTTAAGTATGAATATTTCTGTGAGACTACTTTTCTAAAAAGCACATTAGAGTGTCCCCAATGGCATTATCATATTTGCACTCAGCAGTCTCCAAAAGGGCAGCTTAGAGACTTTGAAACCATTGGACTTCACTGGAGGGATTAATGTGTGAGAATGTAGCCCAGGGTATCATCTAATGAATGATACCCAACAGAGTAAACATGCATTTGAATTGTAATTGTGGTTTATCATCTTTCTTTTTCCTTCTTCTTTTTAAATACAAAACGGAAAAGAAAACAAGATCATGCAACTGACATTACCCAATAGTGCAAAATTAGAGTTTTCTTTCTTTTTTTTTTCTTTTTGGTTTCTCTTGTTGTTTGCATTTCCCTGTTATCCACAGATTTACTACTCAATTTTTCCACATAGAACTTAGGCAGGGTAGACTTTCTCCCCAGGATGCACTAAAGTAATTTTGGAATGCTTTGGGCAAACTAGCTTTTTCTTTACATTATTTCTGGTTTCAAGAGAGGATATTAAAAGACAAAGGATGCCATCTGTTTTTTATTGGACTCACTACCTGTGTATTTTCATTTTTCTTTCTCCTTTCTTCTCTCTTCCCTCTTCTTCCTTACTTTTCCCTCCTTCTTACCTTCCTTCTAATGAGTATTTATATTTCACTTTCTCAGGTACTGGAAATATAGACAACTAAAAAGATGGATATAATTCCTGCTTTTATGAAATCTATATTTTATTTGGGATGGACAGAAAGCAAGCGTCCTCACAAAAAGTCAGTAAAAGCATGGGGTGATCAAGGGACTATATCGTTTTGTCATTGGGAAAATTCTCTTTGATGGCATAATATTAGAACTGGGAAATGGAAGACACCCATGAAGAGGAGAGTCAAGCAAAGATCAGAGGACCGAGCTCTGAGCAGAGTTAACAGTAAACTCATCCTGCGTGAGGAATTACTGAAATAACTAGCCCGAATGAACCTTGAGAACTAAGCAGACGCTTTCTCCATGCCATGAAATGAAGTTAGAGAACTAAGCGAAGAGTAGACGATAGAGAGTCTAGACTTAAACGAGCAATAATTGGAGAGTTTGAAGTGAAAGAGTGACACAATTTGATTATTATTATATAATCATCACCCTGGCTGCTCTATGGGGAATGGATTTTTGTCTACTAAATCAGGTGAGAATGGTTGTGAAGGTCAATTCTCGAGAAATTTGAAGCTCAACCTAAAAGAGCGTATAGATTGATTGGATGTGGGAAGGATGAGATAAAGAGAGGAATCCAAGGTGACGCGTACGTTTTTGGTTTGAGAAAGTGAATTATGGTTTTTCTCACTGAGTGCGGAAGATTAAGAGAGAAACTGGTTGGAGTAAGTGAATTGAGGCAGAGAAGACAAGTATATAGTAGCAGCTATAAAGCTGTTGCTCAGCAAGATCTGGGTGAAAGTCGAAAGTTAGTCATATTATAGTCTTGTTAGCAATAGTCATGTTGACTAAGAAAGTAAATTAAATACTAATGCTGTATGTCGAGTAACAAGTTGGCATTATTTATATTTAGTCATTGAGGCACAGACTTCACATACCAAGTTCTCCCCTCTCCTTCATAGACCTCTTGAGGGGGTTGATACACTTTGAAGACATATCCGCCAAGATGGATTTGAACCAGAGACTGGCAGCTCCATGTGGACAGAAGCTATTTCTGCCTTATTCACCAGTCTATCTCCAGTGGACCCCATAACATAAAGCTTCACAATGACAGGTGTTCAACAAATAGATCAGGAATGAAGCAATCATGTATAACTATTAGCCCATTATAGTCATTTTTAGGCCAGTGTATTTATTATTCTTTGCACAGGAAGCACCTAAGCTGAAGCATGATCTGGCCTCCACTGTGTACGTCACGCCTCCCTATCCCCTTTCTCAACTGTGCAGATTTTTCCCCATCTCTTTGGCCAAGGACCCTCCACATCAGGGCTTTAAACACACTATTTTCCTTTCCCCAGATCCTCTTCTCTCTTGCTGCTCTTCTGTTCCCTTTTCTGTAATCAGCTTCTGGCCATTTTTCCCTATCTCAGCTCAGGTACCACATCTTCAGGAAACTTTCCCCGATGCCATGGTGTAGATCTCTGACCTATTTCCTGGTCATTCTCTTGTATAGGGAACTTATGCAAATTTCTAATTAGACATTTGTGCAATTGTTTGCTTCCTATCCTACTTCCCTGTTATGATTTAAACTAGTCTATTTTGCTCACCACTGTGTCTAGGCAGGAACAAGAACAGGTGCTTAAGATAAATCAAACACCTTCATGATTTCCAAAGTGACAAGAATTGAATGGGGATCATCCAGGGACTCAGACTGAGCTTAATACAGCAAAAATCTAGGCCACCATCAGCTTCTGGAAAATCTAGATTCGATGCTAGCTCTTCACCTTGAGCACACAGGACGTACAACGGTATCTTCAGCTGATTCACTAAGGCACATTCGTTTCAAGGGTGTTGGGTCATTTTCTCCCACTGCACCTTATTCACATGGCATGGGAAAAATACCCTCGATCTGCTGTGAAAAATTCGCCTTTTCCTATATTGCCTAGGAAATTCACCCCCTGTGACACATTTGCAGAAGTGTAAAACCTACCTGATTTCCCTAAATTAGCATTTGTGAGTTAAAAAAAAAATGTATGTCGACAAGGGAATTAGAGGTCTAATTTCCACACTGAGGGGCTTGATTCTTCCAAGTAAAAAGGGCTAATATTAATAAATGCTTTTGGTTTAATATGTATAATGACTTATAGGTTTAATATGTATAATGACTTATAGGAAAATGATTATTACTCAGCTTTTGCTAATTTGCTTTATTATGACCCCCAATTCTTATAACATTTGAATGTTTATCAAGCACTTTCACTTGATTTTCACAAGAGCATTTGGAGCTATACAGAGATTAATATTCTCATTTTGTAAATGAATGAATTTAAGCATAAGGGGTTTAAATAACTTCATAGGCATAATGGGTTAGTGAAAAGCCTTTCACATCAAAGTTGGGGGCTGTGTTTGTATACAGATTTCATTGATAGGGCCTTAGGCAATTCGTTTATTAATCCCCAGCCCCCATCCTCTCCTGCTCTCCATGCCGGCCAAGCTTCATTTATTTCACCTGTAAAATGGTGGTGTTAAAATTATTTTATATCATTGTTGTAATAACTAAATACGGCATGTCTGAAATATTAAAAAATTATCCAAAGTGGTGCTCAGAGTTTTTACCAAGTCCAGTATTTTTTTTTGTCCATGATATCATGCTATAAAACAATAGAGGGAGAGGTAAGAAAAACTGCGCAATATCTAATAAATATGCTGAAAACTTTGAAAGAAATGGCTTGTCTCAGAGGAAAGATGAATGACTTTAGTAGATATAGGGCTTAGCAAAGTAGTCAACTGAATTTCAAGGAGGCCCAGAATTAAAACTGAGGGGCTGAGGGAAGGTGGTGTTGTATTTTCAGTCGTAGGATGTTTACAACCTAAAAACCGAATGGAGAGGGAATCTGGGAGCCCAATCACAAAATATTAGGTTTTGATAGTCTATGAACATAAATCACGACACAGAGGAGAAGCAGGGCCTGAGCAGGCCTGGAAACTCTGGAGTTCTTCCTTCAGGGTCTGATCCTTGAGGCTGGAGCGAGTAGCCAGGTTTCGCTTTGTTTATGGTCTTCCTGGTAAGGCCTGGGATGTTAGGAGCCATTATCAGGCTGTCCCTTGGACAGATGAGGTTCAAGTGTCTAATACCTTAGATGAAAGGAGATCTGTGATTCTCAACAGGCTTCAAAAGGAAACTTCTTAATGCACCCCTGAAGACAGATGGAAACGCCCCACAGAGCAGGTGCTTAGAAGGCTTCTGTCAAAGAGACTTCAGCAGGCATCGCACCAAACTATGGAGAAAATAACCATGCGCTCCTTCACTAAAAAGAAGATGTGACCTTCTCACTTCTCTTTATTTTTTCTTAATTTCTAATGTTCTTATTCTTCCTACCCCCCATACCCACAAAATTCGTTTCGATCTTAGTAATGTGCCCAAGGTCATATGGAGACAGAAGTAGGATCTGTGTTGGGTGAAAATCCCATTTTGTTTCCATTGATCCATGCTCTCTCTCACCCTCTCTCTTTTTTTTTTTTGATGTGATTTGTGAATCTTTGTTTCTTTCTATACTGAAAGGTGCTAGCATTTTGTAAGCTTAATCCAAGCCTCGTGAAATTTTAGGTTGAATTCAGCATCTTTAATTTTTTAACATTCCTGTTAGAGATGGGACCATTTCCCTTACTTCATATTACATCTAATCGAGGAGAGCAATTGTATAAATATCAGCGGTGGGAGTGAGGGACGCATCTGAGAATTGTCCTGGGGGATATCTTAGATCCTTTTATTTCTTCCCACTGGCAAATCATTACCCAACAGAATAATTTCATGTCTATTAGTGGGCATTTGTTTAGGGTTCCAATAGCAAACAATATCTGAGATGAAAAGGATAATACCAGGAGGGAAAAATATGTGATAGTGGCAGTAAGAAAACATTTTTCTTAATTTTGCATAGTTGATGAGGGCTGTGGGTAGTCGTTGGTATTAACTGTATAAACACAGAGCAATGGTCTAATCCATGGGCTTCAAAGACAGAGCCCAGGACAGGCAGAGCAGAAGCAGGTCACTTTTCACCTGGTCGTGACAGATAACTGGCGGCCTGTGTTGCCTGCAGAACCCCGCTGGGAATTCAGAAGCTGCCATGTGGGGGAGCAGGTTGAGCTGCGGGCCCAGGTGAATTAGCTTCTCATCACGTCCTGTGTCCCCGGCAGGCGGCCGCGTGCTGCCTCTGGATGTACTTTTTGGGGCTGTAATGCTTTCTTGTCCAAATGCCAGCAGTCATCATGTTCCCTGAATGGACACCTTTACTTTTATCTCCTTCCATTAGACACCTGAAGCACTTGTACTTGGTACTTTACTTTTAGTGCCATTAATCCAAAAAGTTTATAGATTAAGAAAGCTCTTTGGATTAATGGCACAAGTAGATATATAGAATACATATACAGTAGAACCTCCATAGCTAACCACCTCCCCACATTGACCACCTCCTTAAGTTGACCGAATTTTATAGACCGGACATGGATGCATCACTACACTAGGCCCAATTGCTTGTGTTGACGGCCTCTGCATGTTGACCAGTTTGTGACAGTCCCTTTGCTGGGTTAACTTACAGAGGTTCTACTGTATATGCGTATGTATATAATACAGGGGGTTCTAAAAGAATGTATACACATTTTAAGAAAGAGAAAGACTTGGGTGGCGCCTGTGGCTCAATGGGTAGGGAACTGGCTCCATATACCAAGGGTGGTGGGTTCGAACCTGGCCCTAGCTAAATTGCAATAAAAAATAGCCGGCACTGTGGCAGGTGCCTGTAGTCCTAGCTATTTGGGAGGCTGAGGCAAGAGAGTTGCTTAAGCCCAGGAATTGGAGGTTGCTGTGAGCTGTGATCCACAGCACTCTACTGAAGGTGATAAAGTGAGACTGTTTCAAAAACAAGAAGAAGAGAAAAAGTGTGTTAAAATTGTAATACTCACTACATTCTGATAACAAAATCATACTGAGCACCTCTTGTAATCGCAAAAGTTAAATGTGACTGGAGTATTGCAAATTTAATATAGTTTTTTCATCTCTTAAAATGTGTATACATTTTTCACCCCCTGTATATACATATATGTTTGCATGTATGTATATGGAAATATTGGAAACTCTGAAATTTGTTATAGTTATACTTCACACATGTACTTCAACTCTTGTTCTTTCTTTCATTCAATGTTTATTGAAAAACCCAATCTGTTTCTGGTTGTGTATTAAGTACAAGGAAACGCAGTGTTCCAGTGTCCTCCAGTTACAGAAGAAATTCAGAGTACAATCATCAGGAGTTTAGGCTCTAAGGGCAGAAGAGAATTCTAGTTTCATCATTAACTAGTTAAGTGACCTTGAACAATTTTCCGAACCTCTCTAAGATCTATTTCCTCTATCAGTGAGATGAGACAGTAATTGCAGTTTCCTTGTAGGGTTATTTCTGAGGATTAAACCAAATGATGCATGCGAAGTATTCAGACAGTGCCTGGCTTACAGTAACGACCCAGCACAGTAGAGTCTGCTGGACTCTACAGTCCGCGGTGTTCACCACCACGTGATCTTCCTTTCCAAATTCTCACGCCATAGCTCTTTGGTGCTGTCACTCTCCCAATTTCTCCAACACTCCTCAGATGGCTCATTTGATATTTACACATTAGTTTTCCCAGGGGTTCATGTCTGAGGCTCTTCTCTAACCTCACAGTAAGGACTGTTGACTACCAATCGCTAATCTGTCAAGGCCTCTTTTTCGAGCTTCAGAACCAGGGCATCCTAACATATCCCAGGGCCACTGGGAATGCAGCATGTTCACCCTTTTCTCCCTTTTAAGTTTCTGATTTTTTTTTTTTTAAGACTTGATTATTCTTCAATGAGCTTCTAGGCACCAGCCTTGGAACCAAGCAATGTTTTTTCCTTTTCCCTCTCTTTTACATCCAATAAATCATCCTTATCTATAAACATCTTTACAAATTGATCTTCAAATCCATTCCCCTTTATCTAACTTCCTTATTGTTTCAGTCATTAAAATTCTCATCCTCCCATAAATTCTCATTTGTCGGTACAGCATGGAGCCTAAGAATCTGCATATTTGTCTGAGCTCAGGTGTGTTCTGAGCTCCAGCCACTATGTCCCTTTCCTTCCAAGTTGCTCCTGATCAATCTGTCCTCAATTCAGATAGTAAGCAAATCTGACTGTGGCATTCACCTGCTCAACAACCGTCAAAGGTCCCCTAATATTTATAGATAAAAAGGACCCAACTTCAATGGTTCCTCTACAGAGTGAGTGGCTTACTGCTGTCACCTCTCCTGGCAGCTCAGTCTCGCTTATGACCATCAGGCAGTGTGGGTGGTGCCCAGGTGCATGCAACAGTCTGGCAGGCAGACTGCTTGGGTGCAAATCCTGGCAAGTAAAGTGAGGTTAACAATATCACCCATTTATCAGATTCTTCTGATGATTACCCGAGTGATATAGGAGGCTGTTCTGAAAGTAATCGGCCATGTAGGTCTCTATTTTTCATAGTATGTGGCCATATACTTTCTTGAAAACCTTTATGCTGAATATTGCCCACTATGTAATAAGCATTCATTTTATGTTGTCTATAGTTACTTCTAGCCTTCTCTGCACCCCCTTCATTCAACTTAAATTCCAATACTACCATCTCCTTGGGTAAGTTAAAAACATTCGTATTGTTTCTCTATCCCACTCCCTATTTAACCTGATGAACTCCTTCTATTCCTATTTCTAAACCACTAACTTAAACGTCATTTCACATGCAAAGCCTCTCTAGACTCAACCAGTCGATTCAAACACTCTTTTCCGTTATTTGTATTGCTATTTTGTTAACGCTACCTAATTGTTGATATCTATTTCTCCTTTCTGCACTGAACTTGTTTAGATGAGTAAACGGAATGATTGTGAACTAGACAGGTGCATAAGATCCACCAAAGGAGCTTAAAAAGAAAAGTGCTTTCCTCTCTCAGATGCATATTTTAAGTGGGGAGGAAGGCCAGGTAACACTAACTCCTTTTAATCACCCTTGGCTTAAGGAAATGAAGGTAGAACTTGGAGGTACAACTGAACCTTCAGATTTTTAAAGATATCTTGCATACCTATTATATTGTTTCTCAGAATTCCCAGAACTACCTGCCTGATTTAAGACTTCAAACTATTCTTTATACTATTTTAGGACGTTAAAATCCAAGTTTTAAAGCTAATTGTGCCAGGTTATATTTTAAATACTTTGCGTGGGGTATTTTGGTAGGCCTTGTGTCATTCTCATCCATACATCAAGGGTAAATAAACTGCAGGATTGCAAAAGCTAAAACTCAGGCATGACCCATTAGAATGTCCACTGAGTCGCTTCTCAGCCTTCTGGCAAAGATCAAGTGCAGAAAGTCAACTGGTGTGTTGAGACTTTGTCCATCAGATTATTTGGGGTGATGCAAATGCTCCTCTGTCACCAGCAACACCTTAACTTTGGCATCTGAGAGTTGTGAGAGTTGGAGGTGGTGTGGGTAAACCAGGTGAGCTGGGACCCAGCACGCACCTGTGCCCCTAGTTCAGCTCTACGCCGTGACTTCTTTGTCTATGCAACCGATTGAGACTGTGCCTTTGAGGTTGGAAGCTGCACAAACCTTGGGAAAACATCTGTGTATGCCTGTATGACATCTCTGCTGCCATTCTCTGGCTTTTGTGTTTTGGCTACCTGCCACTGAAATGAAGGGCTTTCAAATTGCTTGAAAAGTGAAATGGCACTTTTGTATAATTTTAGAACAAGGGAGCCACTCTTAATCTTTTTAAACTGACTTAGACACTTGTCAGTTCTTTGAAGGGGTTTATAACTTTGTCACCTATGTAGTCATTCAGGATCTTAAAAAGCAAGAACAGTCAGTAGCAGGAATGCTTTTTTGACAGAAAATGTAAGCACTAAAACATTATTTAATTTGAATTTGATTGTGAGCGTTCAGCACCTTCCCTCTAGGATTCAAACGTCCTTCCTCCACACTTGCTGGTTTTATATGCTGGGTAAAAGACATCAAGGGCTTTTTTATAATTAATCTGGAATCATTGTTTTTCTTTGTACCTTTGCCAAATAACTTGTCCATTTAACAGGGTTTCTTCGATTTGGTTGAGTATCTCCAAATTGCTATTTGTCATTGGCTTTAAAATTCATTTTTATTTATTATCCTTGTCACAATACATGTAAAAGATTCTGGAATCAGCCTGACTTATTTTCCTCATGGGGTGTGGAGTAACCGTAACTTCCTCCATATTATATTTTGAAATGAAAGTATTTATAGCTCGGGTGCAGAAAAAAGAAGGAGAGCTTAAAGCTTTTTGTTTTTGCGTGCTTTGGAAGTTACTGGCAATTTTGAAAACACTTCGAGTGAAGTAGAAAAGAGGCTAAGAAGCAAAGAAAGAAAGAAACCCTCATGCAAATAAATAAAAAACATCTGGACGGACAACTTGTATAAGTTCCAGACTCCTGCAACTTTAAACTGCCAAGCGTTAAACCTATGAAAGGCAAGATTTGTAATGAAAATGCTAAATGACCCTTAAAAGGCTTAAGGGGACATTGTCAAACGATTTAGGGTCAAGTTTTGACCAAGTTTTAAATTGTCATAATCTGGTAGGAAATATGTTCCAGATTTTAAATATTTTGTAGTTTTGTAACTTTGCATTTATTCCTAAAAGTCAGTAATAATTGGCGTTGCTTATTGTTGCTTATTTAGAACCATCCCTTTGAGTCCTATGTCAATAAAAAGGAGCGACATTTATCTTTCCATAATCAGAGGTACGCTGACAAAGCTAACGTGTAAGTCCTCTGGTCTGATGTTCCACCACAATGAAATCCTTCATACACCTGTGGGAACAAATGCATACGTGTGAAAACCCTTGAAATTTTAAATTGGAATTTGAAGCATAAAAATGGTCAAATAGTATTATCCTGCTTCATTGTCATTTAATTTTCATACAGAAAAATCTTACTTTGGTAGACTATGCTTCTATGCTTTTTTAATAATTTCATGAAATCTGGCTCCCAAGGTCTTTCAATGAAGTCTAACCTATTCTATAGTTATAAAAGGAATTCTATCTCCACATCTTTTCATCTGATCTCTTTCTTCAATATCTGCTGTCGTTACACAGGCTTCTTTACCGATTAGTCTTTAGATTAAAAACTTAGTAATTCTTTGCAAATTCCCTTCAAAATGATTCAGGGTACTTTTTACTAAGATCCTTGAAGATCCAGTTCATCTTGATTTACAGGACAAAACTGTCTTACAGATCTTCACTGGAATCAATCTGAAATCTTGGCGTACACTGTTCTGAACAGATTTCCCATAGAATAGGCACAATTATTACTGTCTGAACATTTTCAGGAGGGGCGAATCGCTGTTTATCATCGAATAGAAAACATCCTGCCATAAATTGGTGTGTGCTAAAGTTATAGCTGTGCAGTGATGACATTAAATAAAATTAGTTATTGGTCATATAGTATTTTTGTGTTTTATTCCTTAAAAATTAATTTCTAAAAATCACAGTCAACTTTCAACAGAGGCAAATCTCCAAACAAGAGGGATGAAAGGACAGTGCACAATAAGTCGTGGGACGGTCAAAACGTTTTACGGACCCCTCAGATGGTATTGGCTGTAATTAGCTTAAGTTGATTGGGGTTGGGAAGGCGCAGGGGAAGAACAGAACAAGATACAAGAGCATGAGACTAGAAGATGTCGTAGGGAAGTGCTTTCCTGATGGGGGAATCAGTGGCTAAAATATGTTTGGAGAAAGCATTTTTTTTCCTTAGTTGGATTCCCCGCCCCCTTCCTAGGAAGGATCAGAACTGGTCACTCCCAGTGACCTTAACTTTGGCATCCGAGAGTTGTAAGAGGCAAAATACAGACATAGATAAATGCATGGTGTCATCTGATACGGCAAATTGGCTGTTTCTATATTTTTCTTATATCTGCTTCTGTTGCAGCCTGGACATGCTGATGAGAGAAAGCATGGATTTCCTGAATCCTGTGAATGAATGCTGGTGTGTGTGTGTGTGTGTGTGTGTGTGTTGGCAGCGTGCAAAACAGGTCTCTCTTTAAACAAGCCTTTCTGTGGATTTTTGGAGAGACTGGTGTAAGCTGAAGAGGGGAAGCAGCAGGAAGAAGCTTTTAAAGAGCACAAAACTCCGAGCACTAATACCATTCCCGTGTCCCTGCCATTCTTGTCATCACTTATAAGGTCCCATCTTTCCTTCTCAGGCTAGCCTGGGTGCTAAGGTTTACTGGCTTCTAGGTTAAGACGAAATGAAAACAAACAAGGGCGTTTACACCACAAGGAAACGTGAACGGAAAGGCCTGTGTGTGTTCCAGAACACCCTGTAGACAGAGGGATTCCCTGGGAAGAATGACCAGCCGTCACTCAGCATGCGTCCGGGCAGACACCGCTAGTGGCTGTGGAGTGAGGCCGGGGGAGGGGCCTGGTGCCGGGGTCCCCACCAGGGTGAGCGGCTTTGCCTGCATTGATTTAAACCTCATCCCAGCTCTGGGGAGGTGATTTTGCTTGTGTGCCATGATTCCTTCCAAAACAATCAATAGTTATGAATTCACAATCATAAAACTTTTTCAATGAAGAAAAAAAAATATATATGGTTTAATGTGTAAACAAAAATCAGTGTGACTGTTGGAATCTCTCAAAGCATGAGTGCAGATGACTTCCATTGGTGCAGGAAAAGGTCGAGCAGTTATATATTGTCTCTTAAAACCAGCGAATGCATAATAGCTTTTGCTACTCTGAACAAGAATCATTAAACAAATTCATAAATCAATGAAGCCTGCAGATGCATTACTTTAATTATCATTTCTTCTCAGATGGTTGGTTTATATTATGTAATTGTTTACTGTGGCCCAGTATTACACTGGGAAGGCTTGGTCGGGCTGTCTCCACTTGAGAATGTCCTAATTTTAAAACCTTTTTATATTTTAATGACAGCAAGAAAGAGGAGCTTTCCCAAGGAGCTCATTTCCCAAGGTGAGACCTTTCTTTGTTGTTGTTTTGTTGCTGTTTATTTGGGGTTTGGTTTACTTGGGTTTTTTGACATTTCTTAAATCTGGCTCTCCAACTCAGGAATTTTCATCTCATTTCATGTTTATTTGTAGCCAGGCTCAGGGAATCATGCTCAGCTTTTAATAAAGTTGTCTGGGGCAACACCCTCCCCCATCGCCACCCCCGCGGTAGGCCTGCAATACTCACAGCCCCTTTTATGGTCAGAGAAGTGGACACAGTTGGAAAGGAGAAGGCTGCTGGTAAGAAGTTGGATTCTGATCACTCTCAGGGACACTGAGGTCCCAGAGGATGCTTCGGTCATGATTTTGTTTCTCAACGCCGGAGAAGCTGGATTAGGACAGGGCCGTGGCTGTGCCCACGGTTGTGTGTGCATGCGTGTAAGTGCGTGTGGTGGGGCGTGTTTTAGATTCCTGGCTGCAGAAGGAGCTAAGCGTCATCAGGTCATGAGGCTGGAGAACGGTCCTTTGCATCTGGCGCATTATTCTCCAGCCCCACTCAGAGCAGCCTCTTTATCAGATCTGTAGGGCGGCCCTGCTCACTGGCCCTTGTGGAGGCCACCTGTTGTGCTGAAACAGAGAGGAAGTAGAGGTGTTCTTTAGACCTGCGGTGGAAGGCGCAGACCCTGATAATTTTTTCAACTCAAAAAATTCCTTCCAGGTCATTCTTCACTTTCCCCCAGAAACAGTGCAAGGTCACAGTGGACCGCTCCATGGTCCAGGCACATAGAAATCAAGAAGTCCAGCAGCCTTCCTTCATCTGTCTGATTTTCTCTGCTTCCTTCAGTTAAAACTGGTAGGAAGGGTTAGGGTTAGGGTTAGGGTTAGGGTTAGGGTTAGGGTCTTTGCTGGATTAATCCCATGTGCATTCCTGGCTTCTGCAGAGACGTATGACTCAGTCCCTGAAACACACCCATGATCTTTTCATCAGATGTTTGTCCAGCCCCATCCTTAGCGTTCTCTTTAAAACAAGCTTTCTCACCTTTCACAGTATGATGAATTTTCCAAATCACCAAATTTGGATTCCTTTTTGCTCAACGATCCCTTTGATTTGTCTCTTTCCTCTTGTATTTCATTATAAGCAGCAAAGAACATCCAAGCCGCATCTTTCATACTTTGCAGAGAAATGTCCTCCACTGAATACCCTATTCCGTCACTTCGCAGTTCAACCTTCCACAAAACACTAGCACGCGATTCTGCCGAGTTTCTTCCCGTTTTATATAAGTCATCATGTTTTCTCCACTTTCCAAAAAAACTATTCCTCCTTTCCACCTGAGTCCTCCCCAGAATAGTTTTGAAGGTTCATATTTCTACCATCTTTCCTGTCCATAATTCTTTATGTATTCTCTAAGAAGATTAAAAACTTTCTCCCCAGCTTTCCCTGTTTTCTTTTGTGCCCTCACCAGAGTCACTCTTACATCTGTATTTCCACCAACAGTCACTTCAGAGAAATCGAGGCTTTTTCTAACATGTACAACAAAGCTCTTCCAGCTCCTACGCATCTCCAAGTTCCAAAGCCACTTCCACATTTTTAGGTATTTGTTACTGCAGTACGCCACTTCCTGATACCAAAATCTGTCTTAGTTATTTTGGGATTCCATAACAAAATGCCATAGAATGTTTGGCTCAAACAACAGAAATGCATTTCTTACAGTTTTAAAGGCTGAGAATTCCAAGGTCAAGGTGCTGGCTGCTTCCATTTCTGGCTCTCACTTATAAATTCTCTGCCCTCATGTGATGGGACTCCCAGAGGGAAGGAGAGAGAGGGGGAGAGGAGGAAGAAAGATCTTTTTCTTCACTTATAAAGCCTTTAAAATTTGGGTCCACCCTTATGACTTCATTTAATCTTAATTACCTCCTAAAGATCCTATCTCTAGGTAGAGTCACAAAGGAGGTTAGGGCTCCAACAGAGAAATTTTGAGAAGACACAGTTAAGTCCATTATAGTCTCTGGTGCTGATGTGATCAGATTTGGGATGTGGAAGATAATAGCCTTACGATGAAGGTGCTTTACCTAATTATTCCTTCTGATTATGAGACCACAATGCCACAGATGGGGAATGGGGGTTGCATTAGCCAAAAGGATTATATAATAACAATTGAAACAAGGTGACTGTGACCCATATTTACGTAAGCATGATGGATAACTTTCATTTTCCAAGTATCATGCGAGGCTGTGTAGGAAGCAGTGTGTTCCCACCTGAGTGTCCCTCACGCCACCAGCTTACCCCCCCTCCGCTCACACCTGTCACGTTTCTCAGCTGGCAGTTTAGCTTTGGGTTAACACATGATACCTTTATGAATTTGCTGTGGAAACTATTTTGGAAAAGCGATGAATTACTCTTGCTGTGTTCTATCTTGTCACAAAAAATCAAATGTGAAACAATAGAGGCTAGAAATATAAAAAATTATTTATTCATCAAATTCAGAATCCAAGAACAGATCTAGCAAAAGCTCAAATCTTTTGAAGTGGTACTTAGGTAAGTGAACGGAATATATAATAACTATTTCAAACTTCGTAATCGCAGTTGAATATACTTTTACTAACAAATTGTAGAATATGAATGAAAAAAATTTCCTAATCGTTCAATTTTCTGTTTTTATATATAAGGTTTCTTCCTTTCTTCTTACCTCCTTGCCTGACTTCTCCTCTCTCTGTCTGTCTTTGTCTCATGAAATCATCCTACATCTAGGGCAGTCATGTTTGCTCCACCAAAAGCAGCTCACGGGAGTTTTCCCGCTCCTTTATAGACTCTGTGAAATTGATATTTGTAAAGGAAAAATTATTCTATATTTTTGTTTTTTCTTCTGACATTCATGGATAATTTACCCAGCACTCTGTTTCTTTCATTTGAACAGAAATATTATTACCCTTCAAATGACTTTCAGAAGGATATGTTGTGAGGATAAAGATAGATAGGACTATATAGCAGAATGCATGGTTTGCAAACATTATTTGAGGATTGGAGTTAAGAAGAAAGTGTCTCCATGGAATATTGGCAGCTGTTCTTGAAATGAAATATATCACCTTGGATAAGTATAGAAAAGACGGAGAGAGAGAGAGAAAGAGAGAAACGTGGCCTAGGCTCAGATGTGGCCCAGGCTTATGCCCTTGCATCTCACTAACCATTCTTTGAGAACTGCCTTATGATTAGATTAGTTTCAAGAACAAGACCTGCTATGTGAGTTCTAAGGCCAGGTCATAGAAAGGATGTCGATTCCAACTGCTTCATCCTTTCTTTGATCATTTACCTGAGGTGGAAGCCAGATACCATGTTTTGTATAAAGAATACATAGCACAACATTTACTAGGAAAAGTAAAATATATCATATCCTTTCTTATACATTTCAGACACCTATATTTCACTGTGACTTCCTATATGCTTCAAAATTCTTTAGCAGTTTTTATACTTTAACAACTGTGTCATAAAATCGACTTTTGAATAATTGCTTGGTCACTGGTCACTTCAGCAAAGAAGTCACCCATTATTGATGAACGACTGTAGTTCTGCCAAAAATAGTTAATATTTTAATTTACCTTGAACAAAAGTGAAAAAACAAAGGCATATGCTGGAATTTCACTTGACCAATATAGCATGAGTGACTTTTTTTTTTAATAATTTTATTAAATCATAATTGTGTACATTGGTGCAATCATAGGGCAGAATGTGCTTCATATACAATCAGAATCATTTTGATCGTACTGTGAGAGATAGCCCTCATAGCATTTTCTTAATCAGTATATAAAGACATTGATACTCTACATTTAGTAAGTTTCACCAGTACCCTACTAAGATGCACTGCAGGTGTGATCCCACCAACTGCCCTCCCTCCACCCATCCTCCCCCTAATAAATTGTGGTACATGTATACCCTGGAATACTATGCAGCCTTAAAGAAAGATGGAACATGAGTGACTTTTTTTCCAAATTGGAAAACAGTTTTTAAATACTAGAAGAATATTTCCTCAATTTTTTTTAGGCCATTAATACCACCGTGGACAAAACACAGTTTTAAACATGACATTTTCAGACTCACTTTCTTAAGTCTAGACAATTAACAAAACAATAAATTAGGCCTGATTTGGAGCATTTACCCATCTCTGTTGTGTCCGTGCCTACACTGTGGTCAATTTCAACTGACCAACGTGATTTCACAGAGCACAGAATTAAGAAGAGACCCCCTCACTCCCCCCTACTGTATTTCAGGCACAAAGGAAGTAAGAAACCTCCAAAGCACAGACTGTAGTACAACACAGTATACCCACATACACCAGGACAGGCCCCAGTGCGATGGCTTGTGTAATTGATGGCATAAGAGTAATTCTTAGAAAGTAGTTTTGAAGATTTATCACCTTTTAAAGGTATAATTCATTTGACTATATGTTTATATATTTTAATTTTTTATAATGCTATACTTAAGATCTACTTCATGAAATTCCTAGACACTTAGGAATCATCCTTTGTAAGCCAGAGAGCTTGCCCCACCACACCACGGCGGCCAGCCCATCAAGCCTTATCATGATTGTAACTTCCTCTCTTGTCTGGACTGCAAACCAAAAGTGACCAGCTCAGCCACTCCCAAATTCCTGAGTCATCAATAATGTCCGAGATAAAACATGTTTATTCCTGTTTTAAGCCACCATCTCATGAGATAATTTAAGTAGGAATAGGCAGCTAATGTATTAATACCTAAAAACTTTATATTTGCCCTTAACTGTGAGTATAACTTGACAAAGTAAATCATTTTATTTCCTTAAGTATTTAAAAAATAAATTCTATCAAGATAAATCAAAATCTAAAACATAATTAATTCTACATTTTTTGTGGACAATTTTACATGCCAGGAAAAGTGATCTTTTTAATGAAAAAATGATTACAAACATCACTTGGCTGTTTGGCTATTTGATGCAAGTGTGGAGTTTTAAGGGAAAGAAAATCACTAATTGCACAATCTACACAGTGAAATAAGATGCTTCAGAAACAACTGTTTCTTAGAAAGCAATTGCTTTATAGTTTTTGAGAACTAAGAGGCTAAATTTGTTGATCGTTATTTTGAATTGTTTCAATTTTGCTTATTTGATTCAGGCATTATTCTTTTGGTTTAAAATGTTCTTTCAATTGCAAATTCAAAGGGAAAATCTAGTCTGTGTAATTCATATGATAAAAATTAATAATAACAAATATTTATGGCAGTGGTATGACAAAATATATAACATAGCACAGCCATGAACTGGCGGTTAGTTGGTAAAGGATGCCTAAGCTTAAATAGGAACATTGAACAATATTCTTTTGTGAATTTCATTTGCATACTTGAGTTTTTCAATGTGGCAAATAATTTCTTTCTCTCTTTCTTTTCTCTCTTCCTTCCTTTTCTTCTCCTTCCTCACCCCCTGAAGGCCCTTATCAGCACACAAAATTGTATTAATTATAAATCACACATATTGGAGTTCATGACCCACATGCGTCACTGATCCACACGAATCCGATTTAATTTTTTGTTTTCTTTATAACATCATGACCACATGTCAATCTCTCACCAACGTCATAAACCAGCTTATTGACAATAATTCACCCTTTCTTGGGTTTCACGCCTGTAGACTGTCACACAAGTATTTTCCACCTCAAGTGTTATGGACCGAATGCTTATGTCTCTTCAAAATTTCTGAGTTTGAAGTGCTGCCCCCCAGTGTGATAGCAGGAGGAGGTGGGTCCCTCCAGACGTAATTAGGTTCACATGAGATCATGAAGGGGAAGACCCCAGGATGGGAGTTCGTGTCCCAGCGATGGGAAGACAGAGCCCTGTGAGGATAGGGTGGCAACACGGCCGTGCGTTTTGGAAGTGGCCCCTCACCAAGAACTGACTCTCTCGGTACCTCGATTTTAGCCTTCCAGCCTCCAGAGCTGTGAGAAACGAGTGCTATGTTTCAAGTTCCCAGCCTGTGGTAATTTGTTATGGCAGCCTAAGCTGAGCCCTGAGGAGATGATGGTTTTGAATTTTAATCTTTTGCTGGCCTTTAAAATATATTTTTAATGTATACACACTTACAACAAATAATTTATTATAGGAAGATTGTTTTATTATAATAAGCATGCATTCATTCTCTTCTTTACATATACATTTAAAACTTGATTTTAGTCTTAACACTTGATTTTAGGAAAAAAAAGTGACTTGCATTTTGTTTTTCTCAGAATACCTACCTCTCACTCTAGAAAAATCAGAGTTTAATTTGGAAAACCCTGATGTTGTGATAACAAGCTGCACTCCACAAACAGAAAGAACTGAGCTCAAATCTAAATTATACAGCCTATTTGCTGTATGTCAGAGGAAGAGTTGGTAAACATTTATGGATCTTGGTTTTTTTTTTTTTTTTTTTATCTATAAGGTAAGAACCATAACACTGATCTCACTAGGTCATCTAAAGTTAAAAGAAGATATTAAAAGTAAAGTACTTAATATGTGTATTTAGAACATAATTAAGAAAAGTAAAGTTAGTAGAAAACTACAATGTATTAGATTATTTTCATTTCTTTTTTTAAACCTGCTGAAGTGGTTGACGAAGTAAATTTGCATTCCCCTGATACTAGGTTAAATTACTAGGTCCAAATGGTGAGATGGAATCTTTTTCCAGCTATCATCTGTTGTAAAATAGTGTACTGTCACTAATCACAGTAGAGGCCACCTTGGTATCAGTGGTGCCATAGCTAAATTTAGGCAAGACCAATAGATTTCTTTCAAAATCATCAAAAAAATGGACTGAAATTTGTCAAAGATCATGAGATTAAATGAGATTTAATTTGGTTTGATCAATTCCATTGTAACGCCAATTCCTCAATATTTGCTGTAATTTCTATCAGCTCTTAACATGGGACCTAAAACCTGTGAACATTGAAGTCATGCTTTTGGTGAATTAATTTGGGCATTTATGACAATGATTTTACCAAGGGAAAAAAATTCAAGCAGGGAATTTTGGTACTTATTAAACTGGTTATCTATTCCTAAATATTGTGCCGACACTTGGTATATTATAATTCCAGCTTATAGCCGGACGTGAACTAACCTTTCCTTGATAGGTTCAATGCTCAGGAAATCTGTCATAAACTCTAAGGCTTGTTCCACTCGCAGAAACAATCACTTTCACAGGCTGCGTTGACTACATCTGCCTCAACTTCGCCCACCACCCATCTTCTATTTGTTTCTCAGGAAATAGCTGGCTTTCATTAGAACTCATACTTCCTAAAGGAAGATATAAAAACCTAAAATTTGAATTTATACTTGTTTGAGTTCAAAGTTTGCTCTAAAAATAGATACAGTTGCCAACATGTACTGTAGTAATTGCCACTAATTCTGTATCAGTGTTGATGGCTTGTAGGGGGCAACTATGGAACAGACACATACGTGTATATGATTCCCAGGAAGCTCTGCAGACGGATTTTTATGGGAATGTAGAACCCATCAGCAGTATCATCACGGAGAGTGACTTAAGCATCACTTTTGCTACAATGCTTAAGAATCAGAATAAAATAGTAAAATGTTACTTCACACTTGAAAAGAGCTTGCTTTTATAAAAATATAAATGCCCCTGGGTTGAGCAAACCGATGTTCAAAGAAAAGTATTCTTAAGTGGTTAAGTGCCAGGCATTAAAAAAAGAAAAGTATAAAAATAAGTCTATATAACAAACAAATCACAGTTTTCTAAAAGGTAAATAGCCCTGCTGATAAATTGTTCTGTCTGCCCTCTGTGAAGAGGCTAAAGAGATGACACATCGTTAAATAAATCTAGAAGCCTTTCTCATGGAAATGATCTTTGCTGCTGTGTTTATTCCAGGAGCTAACATGGTTCTACGGCCTTTCCACAAAAAGCAAAACAAAACAACACATACACATTTTTGCTCCTAACAATCAATATTCGGTTTCCTTTTAAATCTAACATCTTAATTTTATTTCCTCTGCAGGCACAGGATTCAGCATAATCCTTAAGTCAGGTTGTACAATTTTGAAATGTCTCAAAGCCTGCATTTGACTTCAAGACCATGTTATTTTAGGGCTACCTTACCAAGGAAATGATCTTTTCCACCACGCATTGTAGCCACCCGTTACCTTATGACATGTAAATAGATTTCAAATACATATCTGGGACTATGGTAAAAATAAAATTAAGCAGAGGACACAACTCTTATTGATGATGTAAAGAATGAGCTTGTTTTGGAGAAGATTTCTCTTTTTAAATTCCGTTAAAAAACAAAACAAAACAAACAAAAACCTTTGCTCCTTAAGAACGTCCCATGAGAGAACATAGGAGTGATTTGAACTGATTTAGGCATCAACCTAAATAAGGTTTATTCTGGAAAGAAGTCCTGCATAGACTGACTCCCTTCGGGGCACACATTCCCTCCCCATCTCACTGGCTATTCCTCTATATTCTGAAACACCTCTGAGAAAACCACTTTCTTATCGGGTATGCCACAGGCAGCACCATCGTTTAATTTGGTCCTCACTTTTTTATTGTCATAGAAATACAGCCAAACTGCCTTTCTTTCTTTCTTTCTTTTAATTTTAATCATAAATGAGTGTCAGAGATGGTTTTGGCCATAGATAATGTGTGAATGCTTTTTAGAATGAGTAATTCCCTTTGACACTGCAATTTAATTCCCTTACTATTCAGCCAGGACCATGGAAAGTCCAATCAGATGACCCTGCTCCCCTGGTAGAGAGAAAAAATTGCTTCTGTACGAGAAGCACTCATGTGGACTGGTGACCTGAGGCCAGCACAAGTTGGGCAAAAAGATTTTGGCTCTTCAAAAAGAAGCAGCTTGGAGATCAGTGATAAGGTTAAAAGTGTCCTCCTATTGTGAATTACACATTGAAAAAGCATAAAAAAGACAGAACAAAATATTAATCTTCTCACATTAAATCCATATTTTAAAGAGTTAACATACTATTTGTTTGTTACATCTGCAAATTACTTTCATTATAAAATGACAGAACAACACATAACTTCCCATTAAGAAGAATCCCCTTGCACACAGAGTATTGCTAAAAATACATTCTTTAGAATTTTTACTTATTCATTTACTAAATAGTTTTTTTGAGCATACTATGTGATATACTCTTTCAGGAACTAGAATACTCTAATGAATACAGCACAGTTCTTTCTGGTAGTCTCGTAGGTGGGGGAGATACGACTAATTATATGCTTGTAATATGATGCAAATTGTAAGTTATGCTAGCCAAAGAAATGTGAATTAAACATACAGAGGAAGAAACATACGAACCCAACAGAACTCAAGGTGGAGATGAATCTAGAAGAACGGTTTGGAGTCTGCAGAAAAAAGGAGGAAAAACATTGCGGGTGGAAAGATCAGTGTGTTCAAAGGTAGAGAGAAGGACAATTCCCAGGAGAGGACTACACAGGTGATTTGAATCTGGAAATCATGACAAGAGCAAGTGGTAGCTACCATCCTAGCAGTGGACCTCAAGAGAATGAGAAGACTAAGGTCTGAAGTCCGGGGAAACACTGTGAAATAAGTATTAGGTGGAAGACTAAAGGAAAAAACAAAACAAAACAAAAGAAACAAACAAAGAAACAAGGTACCAATGAGGAACGATGATAAAGATCTATAGCACTTAACATTTCACACGTTAGTTCTTTGCGAGGCCTTGTGGCACGAACTGGGGATTCAAGGTAAGGAAAACCAAGCCAGGCTCTTAAGGTGCTTTCAGTACAGGTAAGACACAGAGTGTAGCCAGTATTATGATTGCGATGTTGTACATGTGTACATGTATGCAACGTATGTACGGATATGACGCCTAAGAGTAAGGTGTTCGAGGTCAGATTGTCTGAGTTTCAATCCCGACTTTGTCAGTTACCTTTAAGTAATTAATTGGAACCTTAAGTAAATTTCTTAATTATCACTATCCTAATATTCTTTGTGTGAATAGGGAGTGTCTTCCCACAGGGTTGCAAAGATGGGACAAAAGAATTTAGGGGAAAGTCTTAATTCTCAGTACATATCAATGCTCGATAAATGTTACATACGTAACCCGTCCACTATGGGAACCCAGAGGAGGAACAGCTAAAGTCGACTAAAGACTCGTGGCATCGAGCAAACATGAACTGAATTTTGGAGGGTGAATAAGAGATAGAGTCACATGGATGAGAGAAGAGTATGCCAAACAATTAGAATGGTTTAATGAGATGGAAGAGTAAGAAAAGTATAAGATTTTCAAGGGGGAGAAGAGAGCAGTTGAAGACCCAGGGCTCAAGAGCAGAGTTCAATGAACAGCTGTACCACGTATGTGTTAGGACTTTGTACCTCGCAGTCAGACTGCCTGGATTCAGTCCATAGATTGACTGAAATTACTAGAGCGGCATAATCCCTCGGTGTCTCAATTTCCTTGTTTGTAAAAGAGGGATAGCAGTCTTTTCTAGGGTGGGGCTAAGGAAGTATTTGAAAAGTTACCTGGCACATGGTGAATGCTATGCAATTATTAACCGTTGTTATTCAACTTACAGGTTTATGGCAGATTTAGCCCAAAGTAGCTTCTGCAGTTGTGAAGGAGTTTCTTGGAACTCCGTATCTTTACCCTTTTTTAGTTATTTAATTTTTGTCTAAATTAAAAACTGGGACGTCAAAGTGAGACCCCGTGTAATTGTTGATCTTTATACCATCAGTTACTGTCCTAGTACCTGGTCTGGATTTGATTCCAAGGAAACGTTTGTTGACTGGATGTTAAGAAGAGTCTTAATTGTGACGAATCAACACCACCTTTATTTTTGGCATTTTCCAAAATGATCACATAAAATAAGGATGGATATTAATTTTCTACTTAGGGAAGGCTATTGAAAAAAATAAGAATGGAAATTTGAGAGCAATATTTTACAGACCTAAAGACTCCGACCCTACTTTGACCTCCATTTGCAAATTACCTGACTCCAGCAGACTCACAGAATTGGTAATGCACTTAAGAGAACCTCAGGTGACCGGAACTGACCACTTAATACAATTCAGCACTCCTAGAATCATTTTGAAAACAAGTGTATGACAGCGCGTAAGTGGCAACTCCCTTTAGTAATTTTTTGGTTGGCGACCAAATCCTGTAGATTAATGGATGTCCTAAAACAAGTAGATCTGGAGAGTGAAGTCACTTGGTGATAAAGCTGAAAGAAGACCATCTACTAGCAACCATGGAAACACATGGGAGACCTGTTCTCCACTAGTGTAAAGCAGATGGTGCTTCTCTAAGAGATCTCACAATGCCGGGATGACACATGCCAAAGTTCCCAGACTCTTTCCTAAAGAGGAGGATTAGACCATGAAGATGCTCTAGATGAGTGTGAGTCCTCCCTCCACCCACCTTACACACAGACAGCCGTACATAACTGTGGCCCCAGTGCTCTCAGGGACCTGGGCAATGAATGCAAGAAAATCACCATGGTAATGAAGAATAATTAAGACATGTTCCCAAATGAGATAGAAGATCAAGGGAATAGACACGATTAACTTGCTCCATCAAGCCTTAGGTCTCACCTGGTTTTGCACCTGGCTAATATTTGAAATCTAATCCTAATCACTAAAAAGAGTGAAAAGAATTAAAATAGGCGACTGTGGAACTATTCCCATTTTGAATCTTTGATGAGTTTTATAGTCAATCACATTCAGATTTTTTATCAGTATATTTAGAAAAAAGCACTATGCTAGCTTGAAGAAAAAGTTTTCAGAAATCCTGTTCTGAGTAGTGCAGGCAAGGAGCCGAGGTGAACAGGTCTGGAAGAAGCTGGCGTAGAGGAGGAGAATCTCTGACAAGACCACTGACACTAATCAGGAAGGCAAAGAAGGATAAAGTGAAGGTCAAGGTCATCACAATGATAATAATCTCTCTTGTCTTACAAACAGCCGCACTTAAGCAGCCTTGCACTTAAAACAGGGCCTTGCTGAAGAGAAGGAAGCATTCGGAAAGTTTGGAATCCAGATTCCAACTAATTTTGCTATGGATTGAGCTAGCTGGTTTCCACTAGGCATTGCAAAGATTGGTAAACTCCACGAAGGACTCGTGTTGTCCTTTTTTAACACTGTCACCCCGCTGCTTGAAAAGGCTAGTTTCTCAGGAGATTTACGAAGTGTAGAATAAGTAAAGGAAGGAAGGAATCTCAGAATCAGCGCAAGCTAGAGAGATGGCAGGGAAGCGCAGGCATTACACTCCTTCCGAAACTGATTCAGAGTGCCCAGTGTCAGCGGAGCTGGAGGTGGGTGGAATGGATGAGGCGAGGATGGGATCACATACGCAACTGATGTCTGATGCTGTATTTGTTCATGTGTACTCTGAAAGGGATCTTAAGTTCTTTTGTGCATATAAATTTTATTTTTCACACTAAATGATGTGTTATTTTGCACAAGAATCAGAGGTTTAGTTTGAGGATGAGGCTTTGGCTTCTGGAGACTTCATTTTGATGTTTTGTGTGTGCAATTAATGAAGGAAAGCAGTGTGGTATACGGGAAAGACACTAGACTGAGCCAGAAATTGGAGATTTAAGATCCAGATCTGGCAATCTGATGTTACATTACTTGTGTGCTCTGAGATTTTAAATTTCATCCTGTAAAACGAAATAATGATATTCAACAGGATTTTCTTTTCTTTTTCTCATTATGTATGTGTGTGTATCAGGTAAAATGATTCACTAAAAGTTTTTCTTTTTTTAACTGCAGAGGCAGGAGAAAATACTAAAAACTATATAATTGTCTCATAGTTATTAGAGCACATATGAATGCTTTGGACTCAAACCCATATTTTGGCTCTTTCATACATGCGTCCTCAGGCGAATTTCTTAACTTCATTTTTAGAAGGAGGAATGGGTGATGGTTAGTTATAAGTAAGGAAGGGTCATTCGTGGAACTGCAAACATATTGTGAGCAAGAACAAGTTAGGCTGTTTACACACCCTGCTGCCCTGAATTGTCACCATAGACGTCTTTTATTTCTTTCTGCCTGGAAACATTTCCCTGCTCCTCCGCTCCCTGTGTCCTCCACACATTCATCCTGGGAGGATGCTTGCTGCCCCTGACTGGCAACTCATTCTTCTAAGGCATTGACTGATAATCAATGCATGATAACGACCTCAGGCAGAGGCGAGGAACCATTTTTTATAAGTGCCAATTCTGAGAAAATAAAAGTGTTAATAGGTTATATTAAAAAAAAAAAAAAGAATACCCTGAAAATCACCAGGATTCTTACCACTCGTGGGTGGACCCAATTAATTGCTAACAAACCACTTTCTTTGTTTGTTCTTTTGTTGTTGTTGCATTTTATTAAGGCCTTCGGAGGAATATTCATTTCTGCGACTTATCAGTTTTAATGGCTGGAAAGTCATAACTATAGACTTAGCATTTCTTTAAAGCCGCTAACATGGTAATATCTGCATGGATTTGGTAAAGTTACAACATGGAAATCATTTTCTAACCTTTCATCCTAAAACTAGAAAAATGTTTAAAAGAAATGAAACTAGAAAAGTATTTTAATGAAATGAAATTACATCATGGGACATAATAATAGTTAACAATAGCTCACGGGTTTTTTTGAGAGTTTGTTCATGCAAAAAACCATAATACACACCATCTACGCATTGTCTAACTGATGCTGTTCCGACAGTCAAAGCCTAAGTGTTATTTTTAGACACGAGGAAACCAAGACTAAGGTAGAATTAGCAATGTGACCTACGCAGGCTTACAGCTGGCGAGAGGGACAGGCAGCCTGACTCAGGCTGGCTTATGGCTTATAACAGAGCTTACGCTGTTAAAACATTATGTTGCCCTGGAAATATTGGGAAAATTCCTATCTTGGTTTGTTTTGTTTTGTCTCTCTAGGAAAATACCATGAACTGAGTGGCTTAGAAACAAACATTTATTTTTCCAAGTTCTGGAAGCTGGGAAGTCAAGATCAAGGCATCCGCAGGTTTGGCGTCTCATGAGAGCTTGCTCTCTGCTTCAAAGATGGCGCCTTCAGCAGTGTCTTCACGTAGCAGAATGGTAAGGGAGTTCCCTCAGGCGTCTTTTATAAGGGAACTGCTCTCATTTATGGAGGGCCCCTCATGATCCAAGCTCTCATCACCTCTCTAAGGCCGTACTTCTCAATGCCATAGTTCTCAATGCCATAACCTTGTTTCAACATATGAATTTTGAGGGAACATAAATGTTGAGAAGTAGCAAGTTGTGTACCTGTTTGCTCCCTTCAATCCTACCCTATGAGCTGCATCTGGAGGCTGAGATCACAAGCAAACAAATGTCCAGGTAGATTGCACGGTATTACCAACAGCATATTACATATTCTTTCAGTGACCAGACTCTAGTCAGGGAATAAGGGATTTATTTTTCATCTTTTAATGTAATAGTAGAGCTTTTGAAATCATTATGTATTTTGATTATATTGCCATGCTAATATTACCTTATTTCAGTAACAGATTTCTTAAACAAAAAAACCAAAAGTGGGTATCACCAACTACCACCCTGCGATCTTGACTGCATCAGTACAATGTCCCACAATAATAATTATAGTGACCTATTCTTGTACTTGTTGAATGTTTATTGTATGTGAGGTGCTGAATTAGACTTGACATTCACAATCTCACTCAGTACTTGTAACACTTGTGAGGAGTGGTTATTACCACTTCCATTCTACTGAGCAAAATTGAAGCTTAGAAGACAGTCTTTGAAATGTGATAAGCACTTACCATCTAATATTAATTGTTTTATTTATTTGTTTGCTTATTTATTGTTTCCCCTAATTAGAATATCTATGAGAGCAAAGTATTATTCATTATCCAATGTTTATTGCATGAATAAAGGGACAATTGATGAATGAATGCTGGAAGCTCACATCATTTTTTAGGGTAACCTGCCTGCATTCCTAACTACATGATTGGCTAATCTCACACCACAGAGATTTCTTGAAAAGCCATTGTGAGTAAGGAAGATGTTAAGGCCAGCAACTAGCCACCCTCTGCACGAGATTGACGGCAATAAGTAAAGATCTTAGTTATTGACTTAGAGAAATCAAGTAACTTGCTCAGTTACACAGTTAATAAGTGCCAAAGCTGAGACAAGGAAGCAGACTCATTCCAGAGTTCTGTATCTAATCATTTTACTCTAATTTGAAAGACTTACAGATATCATGGGTGTTGTAAATATTGAGAAACTTCTACCCAAATTTTGATTACTCAAATGGGTCTCTGGGATGAGAGAAAGATTACTGATAGCTTTCAGAGTCAAAATGGACCAAGGGGTGGACTACTACAGAACAATTTCCTGTCACTTTCCATTAAATTTAGAACAGTTTTATTAATTTTTTTTAATTTTGGCTTTGGGACCTCCCCCAGCTCTGAATAGCTAAGAAGGTAAAAGGTACTCACAGTAAAATCACCTAAAGGGCAGGGTTCCTTGGCTTGATCCTTAATTGGGTTCTAAGAATGAACCAAAAAAGCTGTCTCCTGTACTGCTACATTTTTTTTCACCCTATTTTCTCTAATTTGGAGAGCCTATTCAGGACAGAAGCCCAGGTTGAGCTGGACACCTGCAGATGGCATGCAAAGCCTTCACATAAGCATCTTTTAAATGATTTAGTCCCATATCCTGACTTTACAACATTGTGAACAACATCTTCAAGGTCTAGAGAGGTTTCATGACTTGCCCTAAGTTATATTTATTTCATAAATGAGGTTAATTCTCATGTCACTCAGCTCTGTAGTAAACACACTCTGCAACTCATTTCATGTAAAATATTACAATCCCATGATGATATGTTTTTTTCCTGAGGGAAAAATAAAGTTAGAGACAGATACATAGTTAAAAAAAACCAAAAAACAAAAAACTCACAAAAACTGAACTCAGTGAACTCAGGTGTTCTCAACTTTCATATGAAATTTTACCTCCCTCCCTTTAAAACTGATTTTCTCGCTTTGATGTATTACTAGAGAAAATAAGGTGAAAGGCACACATGTTATGGATATTTGGTTCAATTTCATATGAAACTATCATTGTACATTTCAATATATGTTTCCTCAAAGGAGTTCAGCCTTGTGGGTACATATCCAGATTGTATAAGTTTCAAAGGCCTTGTAATCATTCAGGTAATGGTAAACAAGAACATGTACCTGAGATTAAATTGCATTTTCATGAGGAGGTTTCAATGTAAAGTGTCTAAAACTCTTGGAAGTAAATTTAATTAATATAAATCAGTTTGCCCCATGAGTTAATGACCCAACTTGATTGGCATGTAAAAGACTCTATGAAAGTTCTATAGAGATTCTTGTGTTTTCTGTTTTCCAGTCTTTTCAAAGACTATTTCTTTCACTGATCAAATATACCAATAATAAAATATAGACCTCAGAATTAAAAGTAGAAATTATGTTCTTTATCAGGAAAAAAAGAGTGAAGTGGTGAGAGCACATATTCTAGAATCTTGAGTGCATATATTTATTTTACTGCTCCTGCAACAGTTCTGAATATAAAACCTGTGCTGTGATTTTGCACATCAATGAAAGGTATGGGGTTGGAGAACAATTTTTTTTTTCCTCATTTCATGGAGAAAACTACTACCATGACATCTACAGCAGTAAGCATCCTTGTGAATTACAGAATCCATTTGTTATATCATAACATCAAAGTACAACTTGGGCTCATGGAAAGAGTTTGTGTTGTTTGTATGTGGGTGTAATATAAATTTAACTTGGTCCTAGGTCAACAGATACAACTTAAGTGCTGTAAATGACATATTTTTTGGTGCATTCTAAAATTAAATATTCTACTTCAACTTCTATTTCAATCTGATGTCCGATCAGTTGGTCCAATCTGATGTCCAATCAGTTGAATTTAAATGGTTAAAATGGTCCCACATAATCTACAGGAAAGTGACGTTATATTTTACATGGTAATGCATACTCAGCACTCACAGGTTTTGCTTTTTAAAAATAGTATTAAATATCAATAAATCCATGGCATGTAAAAGGGCATAGCTAACATGGATGCTATTGGATTTCTATACTTTGTCAAGTATATGTACCTCTTAATTCAATAATTCTTAAAGGCAATGCACATTGTGGTTTCTCATTCATGATACCTGACCTTTCCTTAATGTCAAATGTCATGTTCCACTAGCAAGGGAATAAAGTATATTATTTATATAAACCTAATAATTATTTGAGGAAAACAAATATAACATAGAGGCAGTAATCATGAGCAAGAAGAACAGTTATTCATTGCTGTGTCATGCCTATGACGTGATATATTATCATCTATTTCTACTGCCAGGATACCATGTTCCCAAAATAGAAAGGAAAAATGACATATCCCCAGCGGGTCAAAATGTACCTAAGCATTGCTTCAGAGCCTAAATAGTAACTTGAATGATTTCCCAAACCACCATTTTTACTTGCAGTCTCTTCTCCAAATTACTCCTGTCTTTAACATTCTTGCCTATGTCTTATTAGTCATGTGTATAAGTAAAAAAATAATCTAAAAGTGAAAGATCTCCTTTTCGTCACTTGATGCTTTGGTTTGATGTAGATGTAAAGTAAAAGGCTCATTATTATCAACTATTTATTGAGAGAATTCAATTGAGCAGCACGGTGCCAGGCACTCTGAGGTGTGCAAATATGTGTAAGACATGGTCCCAGCACTTGTGGGAGTTAGGATTCAGTCACTTATGTATTTAAACATCAATAAATCTGTGGTTAGTTTTCAGTTTTGACAGTGACAATTATGAGTATGTGGTCCGGGTTTCTCAGAAACATCCTCTGAGCAATGTTTGCATGTTCTGGCAAATGCACTGAGCAGGTATCAATAAATGCAGAGTGAAATACTTGTTTGCACTTCTACATGGTGCAGATGTCAGCTTCCAGAAGTGGGAAGCAGCTCTTTCCAGGACGTGATTAGAATACATTTGTTGTTGACTGATGGCGTCTGCTGGCAGCTGGTCGTAATAGTGATTAGGTGGGGCCATGTCTTCACCGCTTTTGTGTACTTAGATGATAATGGCACCATAGAACAAGGAAGAGCCATTAACTGGACTGAATTTTAAAGATATTCCAATGTAAAATAATAATTCCTGACCTTAGGATGTTCAAATTCCCCAGATAGCTAAGTCCTGCAGGGCACTTTGATTCTGATCACGGAAGAGACATGAGATATTTGAGCATTATACTTAGATGAATTACATTTTTCTTCTCTGTATGTTTATGAGTGATAGGCCATACCCCAAGGAAGTGCACATACATGTCAATAAAAAATGTGCGACCTCCCTTTTCTCTACTCAGAGATGACCTACAGATGTCATGGGCCAGGCAATGTATCACACGTGTTTCATTCAATGACAGGTGACAGTTTTAGGAATCTGTTTGAATTAATCCCCACTGGGTCAGTATCTGAGATTATCTTCTGACCCCATTTTTCTGTAAAACATCAGCATATTTCAGGTGCTTTTGGTTCTCCTCACAATGATGATGATGAGATGCTAAACACGATCAGGAAGACTTGGATTTTAATAGACTTTAATCGCATGATGCTTTGGCTTATTAGCTTATGGCCAATACCACCTAGAAACTAAAAACCCTCTTGGATGGCCAAAATATAATGCTATTTTTTAAAGAGCAATTAAATAAAGATAACAATTTTCTTTCTATTTCACTTTGACACAAATGAAAAATTGATCAACAGAAATGTGCAAAGCAAAAGTAGGGAATGTACAGCAGCACAGTTGTCAGATAACAATCAGTAAAGATCACAATTTCTAGAGCAATATATTAATGTACTTGTAACTATAATGTTTCAGAGGAGACAGAATAGGAACATTTTATAGCGTGAAACTAACAATTTTTCTCTCTGATTCTCTTAAGCTTTGAAAATCATAGTTGCTTAAACCTCAGATGCCCATCATCTCAGAGTTTCACAAGTGAAAAATAAATTGGCACCAAGAAAAAAAAAACAACAGAAAAAAACAGTTGGTGGTTTGGGCAGTTTGATTTAATCAAATTATTTAAAAATCGCATTTTATATTTAGAGCTTTCATTTCTAAAATATGCTGCTGCTTAGGGAGGCATATGAAGCTAAAAGATCTTAGCTAACAGAATCTCCATCTAGCTTTTGGAGAAATATTTTGCATGAAGTTTGAGGTTACAGGTCATCAAAATAAGGCAACTTGGAAGCATATCATGCAGCGCATTAAAAGATTATGTGGCAGAGACTATTAATTGTCCACATAATATGTAGTCTCCTCCTTTTCCTAAGAAACAGATTCCTTAGATCTTGGGAAACAGCAATATGTCTGCTTACGAAATTATCTTTCAGTCTCCACTCGAAATAGAGTTGGATAACGAGATCTACTATGAATCTTTGGATTGTGGGGGTGTTCTGAGGAGAACACAGAAGGATGACTGTGCAGGCTTTATTCTCTTGCTCTTTCTGTTGTTTGGGAAAGTGAACTTGATGGCTGGAGTTTTAGTGCTCTCTCTCTCTCTCTTTTTTTCCCTGAGGCAGAGCCATGCTCTGTTGTCTGGGCACCAGGGTGGTGGCATTAACACAGCTCACTGCAACCTCACATTCCTACTTCAAGTGATCCTTCCATTCTTGAGCAGCTGGGACTACAAGTACAGGCCATAATGATGGGCTAATTTTTCTGTTTTTTTTTTTTTTTTGGTAAAAACAAGGACTTGTTCTTGCTTAGGCTGTTCCGAACTCCTGGCCTCAAACAATCCTCCCACCTTGACCTTCTGGAGTGCTAGCATGAGCCACTGCACCTGGCCGATTAGTGCTCTCTTGCAAACATGAAGCAATCTTATAAAAATTGGCAGCCAGGCATTCAAGGTGGCAGAATCGAAAGACAGCTTGAACACAGGTGGCTCCTAGTATGGAGCTGCCAAACTTATCCTGGACAGACTACCTCCAGACTTATTTTGCATGAGAGAAGAATATAAGAATATAAAAATTTGTTTCAGTTACTGTTAACTGGATTTTATACTAAAAACGGCTAACCCCAGCCCCAAACAAATTAATAGATTTTTCTATAAATAATGTAATATATCCTACTGGCTAATAATGAAAAAAATGAATATCTCCCTTCAATAGGCCAGGTAAAGGGCAGACTATAAAATTATAATTAAGTGTTTCTGTGACTGTGTCCTTTGATGTTTTGAGTCAATGCAGCACCACATAGCATCTTTCTGTGTGGGAGAGGGAGGGCAGGGAGGCCAGCGATGGCTTATTGTTGTATTAGGTGGATAATGGTATTGGAATTGAGGTGAACCTCACCAGAGGGTAGTTAAGGTAGCCGAATGTTGTCCTGTCCCCATTTGTACCTTTTTAAGGTAACACTAGGTACAGTTCAGTTTCAAAATGAATTCATTTTATGATAAGTTTTCCAAGATACTATAAAAACATTAAGTGCATAGAAACTGTTTCAAAAAACTTGGGACCACACCTATGGTGCATCTTATAAGGGTACATGTGAAATTTACTAGGTGTAGAATATAAATGTCTTAACACAATAACTAAGAAAATGCCGTGAAGGCTATGTTAACCAGTTTGATGAAAACATTATAAAACCAGAACATTGTACTCCATGATTACATTAATGCACACCGCTATGATTTAATAAGAAACAAACAAAAAAAACTAGACAGCACAGGTGTAAGAGAGAGACAGAAAAAAGGTGACCTTCTTGTCTAGTTATTGTTTTCTTTTTCTTTCTTTTTTTTTTTTTTTTCTTTTTTGCAGTTTTTGGCTGGGGCTGGGTTTGAACCCACCACCTCTGGCATATGGGGCCGGCGCCCTGCTCCTTTGAGCCACAGGTGCTGCCCCTAGTTACTATGTTCAATAAGCTTCCAACCTAGTACTGAGGCTTTTATTTTGCCCATTTTATGGGAGGAAGTTGGCTTGACCTGAGATCACAACTGTTTTTATTTTTAGTAGATAACAAAATTGTATGTTTGCCGTATGCTTTACTCATAGAATTCTTCTGGTGTCAACAAATATCTTAAAATCTGGCTTCCTCCAACTCTTCCTTCCAGTGAAAATAGTGAATCCCCTGCAGCCTGGACTAAGATTGCAACCCCCTAACATTAAACTACTGAGCGTGTAGTCAGTACAGGATCTTTCCTTTTGAAGCTGACTGTAAAGAAATGTTGGTACTCAGGGTCTTCTGAAAAGACAAGGGTTTGAAATGTGTGGTATCCTCTAAATGTTCCTTACTATAATTTGAATGAAAGGTAGGAGTCTTGTTCTTCTCTGGGACACTACCTTCTAAGGGCTTTTTGTTTTTTGTTCCCTGAGCCTGTAGATTGTTTTGAAGAAGTGATTTCAGCCACCCTAGCGGTGGGTCAGCTGGGGGCTGTCAAACTTCTTTCCTGGGTTATTATTTGAATAAATCTAACACTGAGCAAGATAATTGCTCAAGAAGCAACTAATGGGCCTTGTCCACATGAGATCATGTGTCAGGATGACCCACACATTTTAAGCAGTCTTTAGTATTGATTCACAACTCTTTCAAAGTTTAAACATAGGGCTAAGTTGTATACAAGAGCAAAGTCATAGAACAATGATCGTTTAACAAAAAGAGGGCATGACATTTGATTATATCTAAGCTTCTCCAAATGCCAAGAAGAATCTGGAGAAAGATATTTGATATTGACTTTTAAAAGGTCCACATAGATAAAATTAATAAATCTTATTAAAGTTTATTTTAGGGATATTGATTTTAAAGTAGAAAGGCACCCACAAAGAAAGTCCCTTGATAAAGGCTAATGTGTAAATTCCTTTAAAATCCGTAGTTACTGTAATTATATGGAGCATTTTACAAGCAACTGGGGACTGCTTTGGATAGATGACTGAAATTTAATCAGTTTTTGGCACAGGCTGCCTTTCCTTCCCACCTCGAATTTCCAAAGCATTCTTTCTAGGGCAGACCTGTTCAGATAGTGAACCTTTATTATCACATTTGATCTGTCTCTGAGCACTTTCCAAAGGAAAAGCTTCTACAGATCTAGATGATAAAGGAATGGGATGATTTTTCTTAATAGCACATGCTCTTCCTCCCACCCATTCCATTCGCAGCAAACTTTACTCCATTCTAGAGTCTGGATTCTATAATCACATGGACCTTTAAGTACAACAGTCATAAAACACGTATGTGCTAATGTTGCCACCACACACTGTCAGATAAAGGAGGAGGCCTATCCTTTTGTGTTCTTAGGACATAAGCGTTATACTCCGAACTTCTTAAAAAAAAAAAAAAACAACTCATTTCATTTCTAAACATTTTGGGTTCTATTTGTATTAAATGGCTTAGACCTGCCAGTCTGCTGAGGGGAAATCTTAGTTTGATGTAGTTTTTAAAGCCAAGAAGAACTGGGAAAATGATCACAAATGATGAATGGGAAAATTAAGCTACCTCTAGAGTTTATGTTTTACAAGCAGGAAATCGATCAGTTTATCTCCTTGCTGATTTAAAACATATCTGATTATTTCTGATAGTTCAAGATGTAATGGTCTGAAAGTCTAAATTATAGAATTCTTAGACTTACCTTTATTAAAACCTGAGGAACTAAAGATATAACAGTCTGGATTGATTATAATATTTCTGCAGTGGAGAAAAATAGCAGCCCTGAGCCATTTCTTGTTGTTCACACCTTCATTAATGTGCTTAATATATTTCTACCCCTGGAGCAAATTAATGGGCTTTTTTCTTCTTTAGTATTGTAGTTCACTTAAACTTAGGTTCTTTGAACATAGTTGGGTTGCAGTGGGACATCTGAGTCCTAGAGATCAATTGATAGTTGTTAAAGACCATGAGGAATGGCCCATTAAAACAGTTAGTAGATGACAAATAACAACGTTTGTATTTAGTGTGGAGATTTATCAACTAGACAGAGCACTTATTACGGAGACCTGAATGAAAGTCCTCTTGAACCAACTTAGTAATCAGTGAGCAGCCTCGTCGTAACAGACTGCCTTAGTAAAGAGCTCTACATGCATTAACATTGAACTATAATGGGATAGATACTATTCCTGAACCACAATCACAAAGCACACAAATATTACTAAAGAAAGTCTATGGAGTTAAAAAACAAAAAACAAAAAGTGCTTGCTTCGGCAGCACATATCCTAAAATTGGAACGCTACAGAGAAGATTAGCATGGCCCCTGCTCAAGGATGACACGCAAATTCGTGAAGCGGTCCATTAAAAAAAAAAAAAAAAGCTTTCCCCTCCTTCCTTTTTTTTAGTTCCTGAGGACCACAATCCTTTGCCTCAAATCTCTGGCTCGGATTAAGCACAGTATCTGTCATAGTACCCTAGTTACGTGGCTAATTTTCCCCCCCTTTCCAAAGGGTGGAATCACAGACCAAGACATGACAAATTTAAACTTTCCACCTGCCTGTAAAGAATCTTCTTTCAAAGATTTTTTTTTTTTTTAGGGAAAAAATAAAGCACTACAAATGGTTAAAAAAAAAAATTGCTCTGGCCTGTAAGTGACATGAATTCTCACTGAGATCCTCTGGGCTCAGATGAAATCTCTGTTTTTTTTCCTCCGTGGGGTCTGTGGGCGCTGAGTCACAGGGTTGAGTATGTTGACAACTGAGGTGAATATCATCTCCAATGACAATGTCGGTCTGCTATTGATTGTCTTGGAGTGCTGGGTTGAGGAGGCTGCTCGAGGCTAAGTTTAAGCACAGTAAGAAGGCAGGCCACAGTAAATGAGTGACTTTTGCTTGGGGAGATGGAGAGTCATATTGGAAGAGAAATCTTGGCTTCTAACCCTTGCAGCCCACTTTTGGAGTAGGGCTGACCTGCACTCACTTAGGAGGGAAAGTGCACATTTCAGTAAACAGTCAACAGCTGCTTGATGCAATCAATAACCCTTCTGGTAGAAGGGTGCTAGGAGCACCAGTAGCAATCAGCAATTGAACAGTTCACCAGCCACCTGCTGTGACCCAAGTGAGAATCCACTTTTTTCTCCTCAAGGTTTTGAAAACGTGATATCTGGAATTCAACACCATAGTGTTGAAAGAGACCAGGTTCCGTGCGGCATTCCGCAGAGCACACACATCTTTTTAACACATTTCTGGTAGACTTCAGACTCTGCCAGTAGAGGAATCGTGAGGAGAAATGCATCCCAGTCTCAGGCAGGATTTGAACAGTCTTGTACTTAAAAATAGCTCTTGCATGGACCGAGCTGACGTTGACCTCCTTGTAAACTCGATGTTTGTGGTTGTGTGTCTGTTCTCTTAAGGAACACAAAGCAATTCGGGTTTCTTCTACCAGACAATTCACTAAATATTCACTCAAATAAGATGAAAATGTCTTTCATGGTCTATGACAGACAAATTCATTTTTGAAAAACAATTCGGACCAGTTTCTCAGACTTCCTACGGATGGAAAAAGGCTTTCAACTATTGGCTTTAAAGTTTCTTTACCTCCTTCTCAGCAATTCACTTAGTTACTCTAACCAGCAAATGGGAGTCTTGCTTGGCACCCGTGTGTCCTTCTCCAGGGCCTTGTGCGATCCATCCTCCAATTCTCTTGGTACCACCTCAACAATGTATTTTAATGTCTCCTTTCCATTCGCCTTCCATCTCTTCCAACATCATCTCTTGTCTCTTCTACTGCCGAAGCCTCCTAAGGGGCCTGGTCCTCACCTCTAGTCCCCTTCTGGCACGTGAGCCACACAAAGCCAGAGGGATCTTGGCAAAAGTGAACCTCCCTGCCTTACTTCTCTGCTTAAAATCTGCAGGCGCTTCTCCGGGCACCCAGAATAGAGAAGCCTTAGTGCAGCTCTGAAGGCTTGTAACCTTTTTTTCTCACGCCTATCCTCTTCCTTCTCTGTAGGGCTCCCGGGTCCTCCCCTCTTGGTCCTCAGTTTTAGCAAGCTCTTTCCCACCCAAGGGGACTTTACAGGGTTTTGCACATGCTATTCTCGTTGCTTGGAATGAGCCCTCTCCCTTCATCTATTTTCGCTTGTTTGCTTTAAATGTCACTTCTTCAGAGAAGCCTTCCCTGACTATATATGCCATCTCTAAAATCAGATCGGTTTTAGCCTTTTTAATCCTTATTTGTTATCAAATGTTTTTTGTGAATATTTTATTTACTTGATGATGAAGTCCATTAATAAAAGTATAAAAGATGAATTTTTTTTTACTGTGTATGGTTAAGTTATTTGTAAGCACAGTGTTGTCAGGATGTCAATAAATATTGGTTGAAAGATATCCAGAGTAATCCAGATCGATTGTTTGTTGTGTCTCCCCGTCGTCTTCTTTTTCTAGGCCAAATCTTTAGTCATTTTACTATTCCCCTCTGACATTGTTTTTAAGCCCTTCTTCAACTCGTTCCCATCTTTTTTTGACATAGTGTGTTTTTCAATGTTCTCCTTTAAATGCACAGGACTAACTGCTATCTGCCAGATGAGATCTATTAATAATAATGGGAGAACGTAATGGGCTCATTCTTTCCACTGTCCTTTTTACAGTGTCTATTAATTTAGCCTAAGGTGGTGGCATTCTTTCTTAGCAGTCATATCTCACCATTGGTGCCTATTAAACTTATGATTAACCGAAGGCCATAGATCTTTTTTCTCCCAACTAAAGTTCCTTGCTAGAAAGCCCCATGTAAAGATGTGTCTACTATATTTTTAACTGAGGTCCAGATTTATGCATTTATCGTGTCCTAAGTTATATTTATTATTGAATGTCATATATGATATTTCTTTGCTCAGATTTGTTTCATGCGTAATGTGGATAAGTGTATTTATTTTGTTCACATTCAATGAACAAAAGGCAGGAGCCAAAGGTAGAAATGTATGTTTCATCCTCAGGTAGGGATCAAAGATCTATACTTGTTTGTTCTTCATATATATATATGAACATGAATAATATATATTTAAATAAGCTTAATTATTTATTTTTTAAGCTTAATTTTTTAAAACTTTCTGAATTTGTTTTTTAAATATTAGTAAGAGATTGGTAGCCCATCAAAATGCAGGCTTACCTTCTTTCATTATATTTTGTTCTACTGTGTTTCACAGATATTACATTTTTTAAAAATTGAAGGTCTATGGCACCACTGTGTTAAGCAAGTCTATTGGTACCAGTCAATGTCACATTTTAGAAATATTTCAAACATTTTCATTATTATCATACCTATTATGGTGGTCTGTGATCAGGGATCTTTTGTGTTATTGTTGTCATTGTTTTAGGGGGCCCCAAATCTTGCCCATGTAAGACAGTAATGTTGTACATGTTCTGATTGCTGCCCCAACCAGTTGTTCTCCTATCTTTCTCTCTTCCTCTTCCTAAGCCTTCCTATTTCCTGAGACACATGATTATTGAAATTAGGCCAATTAGTAACTCTACAATGACTTCTAACTGTTCACATGAAAGGAGGGGTCACACCATCTCTAACTTTAAAGCAAAAGCTAGAAATGATCAAGATTAGTAAGGAAGGCATGTTAAAAGTCAAGCTAGACTCAAAGTAGTCCTCTTATGCCACGTAACCGAATTGTCATCACAAAGGAAAAGGTCTTGAAGAAAATCACCGGTGCTTCTCCAGTGTACACACGAATGATAAGAAGGTGAAACAGCGTTATTGCTGATATGGAGAAAGTTTTAGTGGTCTGGACAGCAGATCAACACGGCCACAGAATTCCCTTATGCCCAAGCCTAATCAGAACAAAGCAAGCCCTTAATTGTATGGAGACAGAGAGTGGTGAGAAAAACAGCTTGAAGCTGGCAGAGTTAGCTCATGAAGTTTAAAGAAAGAAACCGCCATCCCCAAAACATAGAAAAGTAGTAAGTGCTGATAGAGAAGCCACAGAAGGTCTCACTAAGATCATTAATGAAGTTGGCTACACTAAACAACATAATTTTCAACGTAGACAAAGAAGCCCTCTATTGGAAGAAAATGATAACTATAATTTTCCTGGTTAGCGAGGTGAAGTCAATGCCTGGCTTCAAAGCTTCAAAGGACCTGCTGACTCCTTTGTTGGGGTCTAATGCAGCTGATGACTTAAGTTGAAGACAGTGCTCATTTACCATTGCGAAAATTCTGGGACCCTTAAGAATTACGCTACATTTATTCTGTCTTTGCTCTGTCAATGGAACAACAAAGCCTAGGTGATAGCACATCTTTTTCACAGCATGATTTATGGAATATTTTAAGCCCACTGTTGTGACCTGCTGCTCAGAAAAGAAAAAGATTGCTTTCACAATATTACCATTCCTTGACAATGTACCTGGTCATCCAAGAGCTCTGATGGCAACAAACAAGAAAATGAAAATTGTTTTCATGTCTGCTAACATAGCATACATTCTGCAGTCCATGGGTCAAGGGGTAATTTTAACCTTCAAGTTACTATTTAAGAAATACATTTCATAAAGTTATAGCTATTATTGATAGTGATTCTTGTGATGAATCTGGGAAAAATAAATTGAAAAATTTCTGGAAAATATTCACTATTCTAGATGCCATTATGAATATTTGCGATTCACAGGATGAGGTAAAAATATCCACATTAACAGTCATTTAGAGTTTCATTCCATTCCTCATGGATGACTTTGAGAGGTTCAAGACTTTAGTGGATTAAGACACTGATGTGGTAGCAATAATGAGAAAACTAGAAATAGAAGTGGAGCCTGAATCTGTGAGTGAATTGTTGCTATCTCACGATAAAACTTGAATGAAGAGTTGCTTCTTATGAATGAGCATAGAGAGTAGTTTGTAGAGATGGAATCTACTCTTGGTTATGAACATTTTTGAAATGATAACAAAGGATTTAGAAGATTCCATAAATTTTGCTGATAAAGCAGCAACATGGTCTTGAGAAGATTAACTCCAGTTTTGAAGGAAGCTCAACCATGGGTAAAATGATACCAAATAGCATCAAAAGGTATAGAGAAGTCTTTAATGAAAGAAAGACTCATTTGATTTGGCAAACTTCATTATCTTATTTTCAGAAGTTGCCCCAACCATCAGCGCTATCACCCTGATCAGTCAGCAGCCATCAACATCAAGGGAAGACTCTCCACCAGGAAAAAAATGATAACTCACTGAAAGCTTAGATTTAGCATTTTTAACAACAAAGTATTTTTAGTTAAAATATGTACATTGCTTTCCAAAGATATCATGCTGGTTGTACACTTAATAGACCACAGAATAGTGTCATTTTTATAGTTCCTTGGATATGAAAAATATGTGTGACTCATTTTATTGTGAAATTTACTTCATTGTGGCGGTCTGGAACCTAACTTACAATATCTCCTAGATGTGCCTGTACCTAGTTAAAGAATTTTATTTCCTTAGACTTGAAAATAAATGGTGTGCCTCAATTATTTTTTGACCATTTAAAAATGAATTTTTAAAAAGTTAGAATTGCCAAAGTCTTGTAATAACTGTATTTTATGCATGTTAACTATGTATGGTTGTACTAAGATTAAAAGAATAATTTTAAAAATTGACCTAGAAGGCTTAGAAGACAAACCCTGGGTCTTTATTTTTCTCTACAATTATTGCCATTCTAAGAAGTGAAATTATAATACTCAGAATAGTTTGACTTATTATTTTATCCTTTGCATAGAACCATTATTAGAAATGTTCTTAATTCCAGTTCCATGCAGAAAGCATTCATTGAGCCCCACCTCTATGATCCGCTTTGTGGAAATGATCCTCTCAAAGTCAGGTTTGGCTCATTGGCTTATGAGGCACAGTGGGGAGAAAGGTATGGAATTCTACTTGCTGGATAAGAAATTTGTATATTTCACAGCATCTCTCCCCTATGATGCGCTCTGTTGAAAAAATATGGGTTTGTAGTTAAGATTATGTTGTTCTGGTGAGCCACATCGGGACATGGAGAAATGGCGGGGCTGGGAGAATGTTGAATTTGCTAAAGAAGAGTAAGTCTGCAATCTACACAAACAAGCAAGCAGCATCCTGAAACTGATGGGAAAAAAATGAACGTTATAGGCAACGGAAAGATACAAGCAGAAGAAAGAAGACAGAGGAGATTATAGTAGTCGAAGACAGAATCCATTCAAGAGAAATGAGCTGGCTCATAAAACATGAGTAATGGTGGATATTATGAGTACAGTAAGAAAAAAATATAAGAGGATCTCTTTTGTAAAATTTTTTCCAGTATAAATCCAATTTTATGTTTTGGAAATATGATTCAGTATGTTTTCCAGATTATAAAGGAAACCATGGATTCACAGTTCTCTATCACTGTTGTTATTGCCACCATGGTTATTTCTGCAGACACTACTGTGTTAGTGATAGCTTATGTGTCTGGGGGCTGAATTCTTTTAAAATATCATTTTGTTCATCTATACCACAACCATGTAAGTAGCTGTTAGTACATGTCAGTATTCCCCCCTTCTAGAGGTGAACATGAGGCTTAGGGAATTAAACAACTTGTTTGAAGTCTACAGCTTCTGAATGGTCGAGCCTGAAATGGAACATAAGCCTTTTTGCTTTTGTAGCTATAATGTTAATACTCAAACACTGTTGAAATGAATTTTTGGTAGTTACCCACATTAGCTGCTTATGCTGACTTTTATTAATCAGAGACATACCAAATTTTGATTTCACTTTCCCTTTGTGGGGTAACAAAGCGGGGTGTTGTTGTAAAAATGTAAAGTTATGAATATTACTGTTGAAAGTGTAACAATAGATAGAAAAGATAACTCTGTCTTCATACTGGCTAATATCAAACAACAAATTAATATATTTACTTATAATTCAGTTCTAGAGGTGTATTTTTATAATTTGGTATTGTTATTGGCCATGTTCATAACTCAAACACAGAAATAAAAAAAACCATGAAACATAGAAATAAAAATAATCTTATTAAAGGCATCCATGTTCTTTAAAGGTATAAAGTGCTTTTTCCTTTTTTATTGCAAATATAATGTGTGGGATGTTAAATATAAGTAGTCATTATGGTTTAGACAATTTATAAGTTAAATGTAAAAATGCTTCCCTTTGGTATGTGTTTGTATTTGTGAAACCATCATGGAATGTCTTCATTAAAGTGTATACATTATTGAAACGATATTTATGTACATATATACACATACAATCATGCCTTGTTTCATAAACACACAATTATGTTTTAAAATATAATCAGTTACCTAAATAGCTGTTTCAAGTGTTTTTTGAAATAGTTATGTTTGTAGGCCAGCAACTATAATTTCAATTTATATTTAAACCCGTGGGACTTACATAGTATCTCAGGTACTATTTAACCTAAACCCAAGTATTCTGTATATACTGTTTCTAGAGATAACATTGACTTCATTCAACAACAAACATTACACAAACAGCTATTATTTTCTACAAAATACTCTGTATGGTAGCATTGCAAAGTAAAATTCTCAGGAGATTTACAGTCTAGTAGGGGATACAGAAACAGAGATGAGTCATTAGGACTCAGAGGGACACTGCAGTGTGGTGACACCAAGGAGTGCCACCATAATCACACAACTCAGTGAGGTTTCTTGAATGAAGTGCGAGTGCCCTGAGGGTTCTAAGGTATGCAGAGGAGTTAGCCAGAGGCAGGATGGGACGATGTGGGTTTGGGGGTTGGGGAGGGAGGTGCTATACAGATTGAGATGGAGAAAGATGGGATATCTCCTTTTCCCTCTAAGAGAGGGTTTTCATCCTTAATGTTACTGACATTTTGAGCAGAATTAGTCTTTGCTGTGAGGGCCTGTCCTGTGCATTTTACAACAGTCATCAGCGTGCATGGCTTTTTCCCTAAATTGATGTCAGTAAGACCAGCACCGCCCACCCTCGCCCCCAGCCAAAAATGTCTCTAAACATTGCCAAATGTCTCCTGGGAGGCAAAATCATTGCTAGTTGAGAATCACTGTTATAAGCACCAGGATAACTTGCTAACTGTATGTTAAGAAAGAAATGGCAAATTATATTTGTACTTTCCCAACATTGCTCCCTAGATGCCCTAAAGGGGGGTAGATAACAGGTAGTTGTGTGATTTTCTTATGTACCCTCTGACTATGTAAGTTCCAGTGTTTACAATGCAGGGATTGTGTATTTGTGGTTATAGCTACACACACACACACACACACACACACACACACACACACACACACACACACACACTGCACATAAACCAAAACGTCTCTGATTTGGCCGTGATGTCTAATGATCATCTAGTTTTCATTCCTATGTCTTGTCAGAAAACAAAAACAAAAACAAAGAAAAACTTCATAAACTTACCAGAATAAAATGTATCCCTCCTGGCAGAAGTAGGAGTTGAATCAATCCTACAAATACCATGTTACTGCATGAATTTCAAGAGTCTCCTTAAAGAGGGAACATCTGTTTAGTGAAGTTTCATTATTTTCCTCTTTAAAGAAAGAATAAGCTATGAAAATGATAAAATATGATTGGCTTGGAACACAATATACCCAACTTTAATCATTTTTCTAAATCCAAAGATATTTTTAGATGAAAGCAAAGGAGGTCATTTTCAAATCATTTTGTGAAACTTAAGCCTACCCAGAGGAAAGGTAATTTTGTTTGATCCTGAACATCAAGTGAATTTGTTCACCAAACCATTTATTCCAAAAAGTAATTAAAATAATGTAACATTGATCCAGTATATGTTTAACAAAATTAACTAATTATAATCTGCTTAAACCATTTAACCTTTGTAGTTCCTTTAAAAAGGTTTGATTTTTCTTCAGAAAAATAAACAATCTACTTTAAAAAGAGATGCTTTCTTGTCTACCTGCCTTTCTTTTTTTTTTTAAATAGATGAACTGATGCTAAGACGTCAATATCACAATACAGCAGATAAACAACTAAAGGGAGAAAGTAAGCTTTCCCTGGAAGTCAAGAACACATATGAAAAAGAAAACAAATATTAGAAGATGGTAAAAAATCAGACTCTTTACATTTTGTTAATAATAATTCTATCCCACTTAGTATTGAACTTCATACCTCAGTGCTTATGCCAGACCTCTAAACATCAATGGAAAGTATATCAATTATTGTCTTTCAGCTATTTAAATTGATTTATGGATAAAATATATATTTCAACTTAGCATTTCTTTACCTTTCTTTCTTTCTTTTTTTGTTTTTTATAGAGACAGAGTCTCACTTTATTGCCCTAAGTAGAGTGCCGTGGCATTGCACAGCTCACAGCAAACTCCAACTCCTGGGCTTAGGCGATTCTCCTGCTTCAGCCTCCCCAGTAGCTGGGACTACAGGCGCCCACCACAATGCCCAGCTATTTTTTGTTGCAGTTTGGCGGGGGCTGGGTTCAAACCCGCCACCCTCAGTATATGGGGCTGGCACCCTACTCACTGAGCCATAGGCACCACCCTATCTTTCTTTCTTTCATTCCTTTTTTTTTTTTTAAAGTATTTCTTTATTTTCAACTGCTTTCCATTT
>CAUYRH010017608.1:0-13454 GCA_963574655.1 Perodicticus potto
GGACAGTAGATGGACAGGTCTGCTGTAAACCCAAATCCAGGAAACGAGGGGGACATATGGTACATTTAGCCCCCGAGGCTGAGTGTGGTGACTCACACCTGTAATCCTAGCACTCTGGGAGGCCAAGGCAGGTGTATTGCTTGAGCTCACAAGTCTCTACGAAAATAGAAAAACTGAAGCAAGAGGATCACTTCACCTGAGTTTGAGGTTGCTGTGAGCTATATCGCCATGAAATTCTAGGCAGCTTGAAACTATGTCTCAAAAAAAAAAAAAAAAAATCTAGCCACTGAGAGGGTACGTGGATGCTGAAGGTGACCCACCTTGACTCTCCCAGGGAGAGATTTAATTTAAATGGACGATTGGGATGAAATGAGGTCTGAGAAATACTAAAGCCTGGCCTGGCTTGGCTTTGGTGGGACTGTCTGCCTAGTCACCCGGGGGAGTGGGGGGGCTGCTACTCCTGCAGGCCCAAGCGGTCAGTAAGAAAAAACCCAGTGGTCTTGGGTTGAAGGATGGAGGGAAAATAAACCAGGGAGGACATCAGACACAGGTTGAGATGCTCATTTGAGGGATGATTCAAGAGGAAAAACATCTCCAACTCTAAAGCCACACAGGCCCAGATTCAAATTTCAGCTCCCATGTCCTCTCACTGAGTGGCTTCCAGCCTTTCTCTTGACCTCTCGGAGCCTATTCTGTATCCCTTGCTTTATGAAGATCACTGAGGGGCCATGTTTGTTTTCACAGCACCTAATACTCAGCACAGTGCCTGACACACATGAGGAGCGCAGTAAATATTTGTTCAATCAATGGGAGGAGATGATGTATTAAAGCAACAACGAGATGCCACTGTGCACCCATCAAATAAGCAAAAATAGAAAAGCTTGATAATAAGTACTGGCAAGGGGACAGGGAAACACATTGTCGAATGCTGTTGCCGGTGGTAAACATGCACAGGCCTGCTGGCAGGCACAGGCAGTGTCTACCAATAGCTAAAGTGCATGCACCAACTTTCTACGTGTGTGCACAAGGCTGTTCAGGGAGTCTCAGGGCCACCTTGTTTGCAAGAGCAAAAAACAACCTCTGTGTCCATCCACAGGGCATGGCTAAATGGCCATCCTGAAGAAGGTCCTGCAGTTTTTTTGTTTCTTTTCTTTTGAGACAGTGTCTTAAGCTGTCGCCCTGGGAAGAGCGCTGTGGTATCACAGCTCACAGCAACCTCAAACTCTTGGGCTTAAGTGATTCTTTTGCGTCAGCCTCCCAAGTAGCTGGGACTACAGGTGCCTGCCAGAACACCTGGCTATTTATTTTTGTTGCCGTTGTCATTGTTGTTCTAGTTGACGCGGGCTGGGTCTCAAACTTGCCAGCTTCGGTGTATGTGGCTGGAGCCCTACCCACTAAGCTACAGGTGCCGCTGGTCCTGCAGTTTTTTAAGAACAAATGGGCTTAATCTATACACATGATTTATGCCGATTGTCAGGGTATGCTGTCAGGCGAAAAGGGCAGGAGTGAGAAAGGCAGGGAAGCCCTACACAAAGCAACATGACTGTTATGGATCAAAATACATGCATGCAAGTGCATAGAAAAAGGTCTGGAAGGACCGGGACCCCTGGGGAGGGGAAATATTTTGATTATTTTAATAAGGAGATGAAAAATCACTGGTTTTCTTTTTTTTGAGACTGAGCCTCAAGCTGTCACCCTGGATAGAGTGCCGTGGCTTCACAGCTCACAGCAACCTCCAATTCCTGGGCTCAAGCGAGTCTCCTGCCTCCGCCTCCCAAGTAGCTGGGACCATAGGCGCCTGCCACAACACTCAGCTATTTTTTGGTTGCAGCCGTCATTGTTGTTTGGCGGGCCCGGGCTGGATTCGAACCCGCCAGCTCAGGTGTACGTGGCTGGTGCCTTAGCCGGTTGAGCCACAGGTGCCGAGTGGAGATGAAAAATCAAAGAAAAGAAAAAGGAATGAGCATCAATGACACATCCAGTGGTTGCTCAGCACAGCCTTGTTGAATCTGAGAAGAGACAGTACAGGCGTGCTGAATATAACACAGCCTCACCCTGGGCTTGCTGTCTGGGCAAGGTGACCCAGAAGACCTTCCCCAGAAGGACTCAGCACCCCGGGGCAGGGAGAGGCCAGCCCAGCCTGCTGCCTCCCCCAGACCAGTCCTTCCTGTAACCATCAGGGTTGGGCTGGAACCTGCTTACCCAGCCCCTCACGTTCTCCTTGGGTCCTCAAACTCAAAATCTTGCCTTCCCGTGCCAGGCACTGTCTCGTCCCCTCCCTTGGTGAGATTCCTTTTGTCCTTTAAAATTCAGTCAAGAATGATCTCCTTCCCCAACCTGCGGGCTTGGGCTCTCTAACCTAGACACTGGGCTATCCATATCACAGCACATGTTGAGACTGCTATTGGTCACCGTGCGGGGCTGTGGACAGGAGGGTCTTCCTGTCCAGGCTCTAACTGTTCCCCACCTGCTGTGTGTCAGTTGTCATGCCTAGTTTCATGGCTTCTGCAAATTCTTTCTCCCCTTCCTTGTCAACTGTCAGTGGTAACTGTGCTGCTTGTCAGCTGCTGGCACCTAATTTGTCACCTATGGGGTAAGGGGTGGGAACTGCTCTGGCTGGGGCTTCCGTGCTTGGGCTTCGTGGGCCGCTGGATTAGTTAGGACTGGAAACAGGTGTGTTTAGCCCCTCCATTGGTCTCAGAAGTCCACTTTCCTGCCCTCTACCTCCCTCCCCCGTTTCGGAGCTGTTAACATAAAAACAGTGACAGCTTTCTGCAAGCCAGTCAGTATTAGTGACTACACACATCTATCTCTCCCTTAACCTCTTTCTTCACTTGTTACACGGAGACAAAGAGCCTGCAGGAACATTCTGGTGACGTCTCCCCAGGACTGGCTCATGTCATTGCTCCCTGGTCTTCCAGACCTCTAGCTTGGACCTGGTGCCCTTCCCCCACCTAAACACATAATATTTTTGAGATTAGGAGGGACCTTCTGCCCCACACAACAAAGCAACCTCTCCTGACCGAGTCCTTCAGGCCAGTTTCCGCCAAGCCCCAGGGCACCCTGGAACACCTTCATTAAGTTCCATCCACTGCTCAAGCCATGCTTTCCTCCTATGAGAAACAGCAGCGTACAATTTCCAATTCTCATGACCACACGAGAGATGAAATAAAATAATATACAGAAAAGATTGTCACCTGGCCTGCAGCAGGGGCTCAGCAAATGGAGATCTGTTTCCCAGGGTCTCCCAGGGAGTGAGGACTGACCCAGAACTTGGGTATGGACTCCCCAGGAGAACGCGAGTTCTCCTTCCAAAATCTGAATGTCCCAGATGTTCCCTAAGAGAATCTTGGTTCCCATTTCAGGAGATGGGGTAGGGATAGCTGAGGGGTCAAGAACAGTTATGAGGTGTGTCCCAAGGACACTATGGTAGCTTGCTGTGGCTAAATGATGTCCCATAGGCCAGCCGCTAGAGGTCTTTCCATACCCAATCCTATGATGGCTCCTGGGCTTTGATGGTTGTCCCACTCTTTGAGAGTAAAATCTAGACCCCTCTCTTTCTGATTTCTCAGGCCTCTGCCAGCCTCTACACTCATCCCCTTGCTCTCTAAACCAACTACATCCATCTCCTTTCTGATCTGCATACAGGCCAGTCACCCTCACCACAGGGCCTTTGCACTGGTTATTCTTGCTATCTGGGGTCCTCTTCATCCCACTTTTAGAAAGATCACATTGCCAATGTCACTTCCTCCAAAAGGCTTTCCTAACTGCCTTATCTCACCCCACAAACACCTGGTCCCTCCATTCTGTTTATTTCCTACACAGCACTTAGCTGGATCTGAACTGGTGTGTAAATTCATTGACTCCTCTACATCTGCTTGAAGACCCCTAAGTCCCCAGTGCCTGGCACACAGAAGGCACTCAATAAATACCTGCTGAATAAAATTTAAATAGTGAAGTAATGAAATAGATATGTCACTACCCCTTCCAAGTAAGGAAACTGAGGCACAGAGAAGCTAAGAAGCTTGCTCCAGGCTACACACTTACGAAGTGACAGATTTAAATCCAGACCAGAGAATAACAGAATTGACAATGTGAGCCCCACTGCTCAGGGATCCCAGGGGCACAGACTCCCACGAGAATCTTTCTCGCCCATGCATACAGGAAAAGGAGGGCTGAGGAGTGCTGGAGGCAGAGGGCAGTTTCAGGATTACATGCCCTTACTGGGGCTACTTTTCCTAGCAGGATGTCACCAAAGCTGGAAAGAGAAACTGAAAAACTGAGCTCCATGGACCATGACCTTCATCATCCCTAGCTGTTAACCGGGCCCTTCACTTCTAGCATACCAAGAAAGCCACGGTATCCTAGAGCCACAACGGTCCCACACTGGCTGTCATCTGGCAAGTTGTGAAAATGGGGCTGATTCATCCGCCCTGTGATAAGAAGTCACGTGTGCCGAGCACTTACTCTGGGCCTGGCACTTTGCTCTGGGCTTTACATGTGTTGCTGTGGTGTGAGGTACAAAGCATCCGATGCTTGCTTTGCAGATGGGGCAAATAAAGGCCCCTGAGGGCAAGTCACTTGCCCAAGGACACACAGCTGGGAAGCAGAAGGTCTGGAGTCAGAACCTGGCCCTATCTTGCTGTGGCGTCTGTGCTCCCAAGGACTCCACACCTCCTGGCTTCCTGCCAGCTGGCATCCAGCCTACCAGGGAGAAGTGCCCAGAACCAGATGCTTGTCAATCAGCACAATTCCTTTTTCTCTTTTGGCATCTGGATTTGGTTTCATTTTGAACTCAGGACTTCAGAAAATGAAACCACAGTTGTACATGGTGGTCACTGGTGGCCACGTGTGCCTAGTTAATCTCCCCAAAGCCCTGCTCCTCCTCCTCCTTTTCTCCTCTTCCTCGCCCTGCCATGCCTTCTCTGGCCTGTGCTCCTTGGGGAAGTACTCCTAAAATGGACAAGAGGGATGAAGCTACATGTCTTCAGGCACTGCCACACCCACAGGCACCCTCAGGAGAACAGCAGCAGCAGCGAACACCTACTGAATACTTATTATACAGCAGGGCCTACTGATTCCTGGTGCCAAGCACCTGGCCACAGTTACCCATTTAATCCCCATCACAATCCTGCAAGAATTATCCGCATTTCACAGATGAAGATCCCAGGGCAGAGATTTGCTCAAAGTTACAGAATAGAAAGTTACGGAGTTAGAATTGGGTCTGAGTCCAAAGTCTGGCTTTTAATTCCACACACACACACACATGCATTTCCTTTCTTTTAAAGAGGGTCTCACTCTGTCACCTAGGCTAGAGTGCACTGTCCTTGTCATAGCTCAGTGCAGCCCCAAACTCTTGGGCTCAAATGATCCTCCTGCTTTAGCCTCCCAAGTAGCTGGGATTACAAGTGCGTGCCACCACGCCCAGCTAATTTTTCCCCCTATTTTTTATAGACATGGGGTCTTGCTATATCGCTCAGTCTGGCCTCAAATTCCTGGCCTCAAGCAATCCTCCTGCATCAGCCTTCCAAAGTGCTGGGATGACAGGCCTGAGCCGGAGTGCCTGGCCTTTATCAATCCTCCACCACAGGGTGTGGCCCCCAGCGGGTGCTCAGTCAGTCTCTCTAGAACGACCACAAGCACCTGATTCCTGGTACATGCCCACCCGGCACACGTGTGCATGCACGCACAAGATCCAAAACAGCCACATCAGCGACTACCACCAGCCCTGGCCACAAAGGGAGCTGGTGGGGTCCTAAGCCAGGCTGAATCTGGAGGAACCCTAGCATTCTGGGGCTGAGGACATGGGAAGGACCCAGCACCAGAGCTTCAGGGAGAGGAGTCGTCTGGGCTGCATCCCATCAGTCGTCTGTAGAGGGCGGTGTGCGCCAGCGTGAGGCCGGTCACCAAGCCTCCCCCTCAACCCCCCGCGTCATGAATCTTTTGTGTGCCCCTTGATTCTTGGGCTCCCTACCCGCTTTCATTCAAAAATATACTCACTAGCCAAGGCCTGCTCTGTGGCTTTCCGAGACAGAGCACTAAATCACACACGTGTCCAAATTATAGCCCTGCCCAATTCCCCCTTCCATCCCAAGCGGCGGGGTGGGTGGGTCAGATGAAGGGGTGTGAAGGGCAGGTGCTGGATGGAGCAGCGGGAAGGGAACCTGTAAGGTAGGAGTAGGGCGAGAGGAGGGCCAAGACAGTTGCATTTTTGATCACCGCATCCGCAAATGCACCATTTTTGCATCACTCTCCAAAGTGCGTCTGGAAGCGCCCGGCTGCTTTTCTCCCCAAAATGAGAATGGGCAGGTGGGAATCAGGTCCAGAGCTTCTAATTTGCCAGCCACCGAATATCACAGCCCCTCCCCAGGCCTCGGTTTCCCCAGCGATCCTGCAGTGGAAACAGGGGGTGCGGTTGAGGTCGCCGGGGACCTTGTGCTGCCCCGCCCGGTTTCCGAGGAACTCAGCCCGGAGGAGTCGAGGCGCCCTCCCGCCCCGCCGAAGGGTTCTTCTGAAGCCTGTGGTTAGGCCGCCGCTTCCTGGGAAGCCCAAGCCAAGACCAGAAGCAGCAGTCTGCCCAGTCTCCCGGACTACGAGGGGCGGGAGCAGTCCTAAGGTGTCCGGGACCCCCACGCCCCGCTCTAGGCCTTCGGGTCTGCGGCACACAAAGCTGGGACTGAGAGCGGGTGTAGGGATCAGGTTGGATCTCAGGGTCTTTGAGGACCTCCTGGGGATTCCTGGAGTACAGGAGGGGAGGGGAGTACAGGAGAGCTCTGCCCCAGATGGCTGTGGAGACCCCTGGAGAGGAGGTGGGTTTCATGGCCAGTCCAAAGCATCCCGAAGAGCCGGGGTGCAGAAATCCCGGACCGAAGGGCACAGGGGCAAGAGTGCGGGCTCCAGGTCCGAAGGGGACGTCCAGGAAATGGCCGGAAGGTTCAGGGTCCTGGCCAGCGCCCCCAGCTGCAGCGGCGTTAGGACAGGTACTAGACAAAATCGGGGTCTCTGGGTGGAGGACCCCAGGCGGGAGGGTCCGGGTGACAGGGCCAGGGAGTACCCGCGTCGGGGCGGAAAAAGAAACTGAAAGTATACCGCTGAGGGGCGGGGCTAGAGGGGGCGGGGCTCCGCTAGTGGACCCCGCCCCTCTCAGGCCATTTAAAAGACCGGTGCAGGGGCGGGCGCCGAGCAGAGCAAGCTGTGGCCGTGGCAGCTGCACGGCTCCCGCCCTCGGAGCATGCGCGAGAGCCGCCCCGGAGCCCCCCGCCGCCCCGCCGCCCCGCCCGCGGCGCCCCGCCGCCAGGTGAGCCGGGCACTGGGCAAGGAGGCGGGAGGGAGAAGGGAGGAAAGGTCCGGCAGCCGGGAGCGGGAGCCCGGCTGGCTCGTTGGCTGTGTGGTGCGGGTCGCCTCGAGACCCCGCCGGCCGCGTGCCGTCAGCCCGCTGCTCGAGGAGTATCCGCAGTGTAGTTTTTCTGCTGCCTTTGCCCTGTCTCCCACTGGGCGCCAATCCCGGCTTGGCCAGCAGGCGGCGGCCGCGGGGCGGCGAGCCGAAGCCGGGACGGCAGCAGTCTGAGCGGGCTACTCTCGGGTACCTCTCCACGCCCCCTCTCTGCTACCCGGAGGTGGACCCCGCCCCCTGAACTTCCACTGCCTGGAAGGGCTTGGCGGACCGCAGAGACCATTTTCTAGATGAGCCCCCACTCCTCCCGCGCCGCTCCGCTGCCGCTCACTTGCTCAGCCCCGGCCTCAACGGGACGCTTTGGCTCACTGCCTCTGTCTCCCCATCAGCGCAATCCCGGACGCTATGGCCCACCCCTCCGGCTGGCCCCTCGAATAGGATGGTAGCACACAACCAGGTGGCAGCTGACAATGCAATCTCCACGGCACCAGAGCCCCGACGGCGGCCAGAGCCTTCCTCCTCTTCCCCCTCCTCTCCCGCGGCCCCGGCGCGCCCGCGACCCTGCCTGGCGGCACCGACACCGACCCCCGGCGACACACACTTCCGCACGTTCCGCTCCCAGGCCGATTACCGGCGCATCACGCGCACCAGCGCGCTCCTCGACGCCTGCGGCTTCTACTGGGGGCCCCTGAGTGTGCACGGGGCACACGAGCGGCTGCGCGCGGAGCCCGTGGGTACCTTCCTGGTGCGCGACAGTCGCCAGCGGAACTGCTTCTTCACTCTCAGCGTGAAGATGGCCTCAGGCCCCACGAGCATCCGCGTGCACTTCCAGGCTGGCCGCTTCCACCTGGACGGCAGCCGCGAGAGCTTCGACTGCCTCTTCGAGCTGCTGGAGCACTACGTGGCGGCGCCGCGTCGCATGCTGGGGACCCCGCTACGCCAGCGCCGCGTGCGGCCCCTGCAGGAGCTGTGCCGCCAGCGCATCGTGGCCACCGTGGGCCGTGAGAACCTGGCGCGCATCCCTCTCAACCCCGTCCTCCGGGACTACTTGAGCTCCTTCCCCTTCCAGATCTGACCATCCGCGCCCACCGTGCGCGCAGCATTAACTGAGGAGCCTTTTTGTTTTTTCTTGTTAATTATTGTTATTTGACTGGAACCCCATGGGTGCCCTCCCTGCCTGGGCTGGAGGGAGCAGGTGTGGGAGCGAGACTCTTCCCGCTCTCAGCTGGAGAGGAGGCCTCAGACCTCCCCTCAACTCTTGGGGGGATGCTTCCCTCCTGGTGTTCCCTCTGGGTCCCCCTGGACACTGTAGCAGCTTATATCTGGGCCAGGACCTGAACCCACACCTCCTACCTCCTCATGTTTACATACACCCAGTATCTTTGCACAAACCAGGGGTTGGGGGAGGGTCTCTGGCTTTATTTTTCTGCTGTGCAGAATCCTATTTTATATTTTTTACAGCCAGTTTAGGTAATAAACTTTATTATGAAAGTTTTTTTAAAGAAAAAAAAGTTTTCTAAAGCGTGTGCTTTGGCCAGAAGTTTTTCTTCGTTCTGAACGTGTCCAAAGGAGAAGGGTCCTAAGGCCAGTCTTCAGCTGGAGGTAGTGTGTGGGACACCCTGCACAGTTCCACCTAGGACTGTCCTGGAGAGAAGCTAGGGGTCTAATTTTGGTGTGTGCTGGTTAAGATAAGAGCTCATGTTTGAGTAGCTATTATGTGGCAGCCCCTGTTTTTTATTTTGTATCTTTAAATTTACTTAATCGTAAAGAGATACACCCCTGTGAAGTACAGGCTCTTACCCTATTTTACAGAAGAGAAAACCCAGTCATGGGTAAATTTGTGTGTGTGCACCACTCCACCCCCGTTGACACTCAAGCCTTTTTTTGGCTGTCCACCCAGAATCTGTTTGAAATGGGTGACAGAGAGGAAACTTCTTTGATTCTGTGACCACAGCAACTTCCAGGAAGAGGGTGGGGGCTGGGGTGGGGGCTTGGTGAGTTTTTGGAAGGAAGAGTGGCGCATTCCGAAACTCCATCAAGGGAGACGCTTAGTTCGCGTGGGATGGGGATACAGGGCTGGGTCTGAGTTCCTTTATTCCCCCCCGCGCCCTGTTCTGTCTTCTGTACTTTTTGGTGAACACACAACTTGGGAGCCAGAAAGAGGCTTTGTGGTCTGTGGTGGCAGGAGCGCCCTGCTGGTGGCTGTGGGCAATTCCCTTTGCCTCCCTCTAAAACGGACCTCTTTCTGTGCAAGATTGGGGGCCACTAAAACGGACCACTTTCTGTGCATGATTTGAGGCGTGGGGCACTACCGCTCTACCTCTAACGAACCACTTTATGTGCATGATTGGGGGCGTGGGGCAATGTTTTTAGGAGCCAGGGGAGGAAAGGGTCGCTGCAGGATGCTTGTGAGGCTGCCCATGGCATGAGAAGGTGCCCGGGATATGGGTTTTATGGCTGCTTCTGTGTCTGTGGCCAGCCTGACCGATGAGCCATGCTGGGAATTCACTGCTGAGCACACGGCGAATTGAGTTATTTTCAGGCTTAGGGTTAAGCAGCCTTGTGGATGGGTCACACTTAATCTTTAGAAGTTAGAAGGGTCTTCTACAGCCTTGGACACACTGATAATGGAGTGTGGTAATGTTTAATAATACCTTTCAGACTTGAAAGTGTAACATAAAATTAACTGGATGGTCTAAGAGCTGGAGCTGCTCAGGCTTGTCATAGTTAATAAATAGGTTCCAGGCCCCAAGGGAAGGATGGCCAGAGAGATTTAGGGTCTCAGCGCTCTGGCAGCTTCATCCTTTATGAGGTAGAGGTGGGAGGAAAGAAGGCGATATCTTGTCTCCATCCCTAAAGAATCTCTGCTTTCTCTTTTTAAGCAGCACCTGCGCTTCCTTCTGCCTTGTGAGGTCCTGTGCTTGTTCAGTCTGTAGCTCCCCCTGCCACCTTCACCCAGCCCTGGGCAGTGCTTGGGGATCAGGTTATAACGCTATTTAAGCCGCAGACCCTTAGTGACTTCTGGCTGTGTGCTAGGGCCTGTGCTGCCCTGTTTAGGCCTCCCAGCCCCTCTCCCATTTTACTGATGGAAAACAGGCCCAGATAGGCCAAGAAAGGCACACAGCAAGGGCAGAGCCAGATTTCTCAGCCTCCTTCAGGACTGCTTCAGACGCCCTGATGGTCACAGTAATAACAGCGGTAGCTGTTGACATTTACACATGGCACTCACTGTGCAGGTGCCATTCCAAGTTCAAGCATTTGGCCTTAGCATTTAGGTGCTGTCATGCTATGAATAACCCATTTTGTAGGTGAGGAAATAAGCCCCCCTCTAAAGAGGGGCGAATTAGCGGGTAGTTTACAATATGCTTTTTCCTCCTCTGAAAAAAAGCATAAAATTTTTATTTTCTTTTTCCTTTTATTTATTTATTTATTTATTTATTTATTTATTTATTTTTGAGACGGAATCTCACTTTGTTGCCCTGGGGAGAGTGCCGTGGCGTCACGGCTCACAGCAACCTCAAACGTTTTGGACTCACATGATCCTCTTGTCTCAGCCTTCCCAGTAGTTGGGACTACGGGTGTCACCACAACACATGGCTATTTTTAGAGATGGGGATCTTACTCTTGCTCAGGCTGCTCTCCATCCCATGAGCTCAGGCAATCTACCCGCCTCGGGTAGATCTCCCAGAGTGCTGGGATTGCAGATAGGAGCCACCAAGCCTGGCCTAAAAATCTTATTTTCATTCCACAATTGGTGGATACCCAAATTCACTCCCCTTACAAAACCTGAAGCAGAATAGCCAAGAATGAAGGCTCTGTTCACAGTCTCCAGAGCGGGCCCCTACTTCCCTTCATGAGTCATTTGGAAAAAAGACAAAAATCTATACTAACATGTACAGTGACCTAAAAGCCCCCAGGAAATGCACTCCAGGACCCATGTGACTGAAATCTTGTGCAGGCCACTGAGGGGAAAAGGCTGTGTGTGTGTGTGTGTGTGTGTGTGTGTGTGTGTGTGTGTTCTCCAGTGCAGGTTCTCTCTCTCTCTCAAACCTCAGCTTCATGATTCAGCAGCACTGACGTCAATTTACAAGAATGAAAAGTGAGAGGAAGGTTCGTGTGTGCCATAGCCCAAGTCGGGGCCCAGGCCGCCTCCCCACTGGGCGTCGGTGAGCTGGAGCAGCCTGGGCACAACGTGGAAGAAGCAGCTCTTTGCAATGACAGACTGTGCAGGTGCACAAACAGCGCCGGACCAGCATCAAAGCCACCCCTGAACTGGGGACTCATGAAGAAATGGAAGCTCAGAGAAGTGCAGTCATCTACCCAAGTCACACATTTCAAAAGTGACTTGTACCAGGTCCATCCATCCTGCCCTAAACAGGACGGGTTTCCTGTGGAGGAGGGAGCGGGGAGAGGGAGGCGCCCTGTGGCAATGCATATTCCCAGGTCTCACTTCGACTTCCTGGTCAAGTGCTGTTACTCTCCCGAGGGGCACAGATAGAGGCTCTCCTGTCAGGCAATGGGCACACAGCACCTAGCACAGACTGTGGCATACAGCAGGTGCTAAATACCCTTCTGAATGACAAGGTGCTCAATAAATGAGGTTCAGATAACATGCACTGACTGAGTGCCCACTATTATTCTAAGCCCAAACGATACAGGAATGAACATAATGGGGAACGGTCCTTGCTCTAGCGGGATTCACATTCAGGGCCTTAGACCGTAGCTATGAAATAAAGTCACAAGCACATTCTAAGAACATAGTGGTAGTGTTCAGATGAAAACTCAACAGGGTGGTTGGACAGAGGGTGGGGCTGGTTTAGAGAGAAGGGACGGGAAAGCTCCTCTGAGGTGAGATTGTGCCTGGAAAGACAGGGAGGAGCCAGCCAGGTGAGGGAGGTGCTCCAAGCAGGGCTGGTGCGCTAGGTGGGGCCCAGGAGGAGGAGAGGAAGTAGGGGGGGTGGGCAGGGGCTTGAGCGGTTGGGGCTCTGTGGGCCAAGGGGACAAGCGTGGATTGGAAGTTGGGGGAAGGAGCTCCTCACCGCTGGGTGGAGATGGATTGAGGCTTCCTGCCCCATGTGTAGATTTGTGGGGGGAGCAGTTCATTCCCGGCCAGACCCCTCAGCTCCAGCCAATCAGGCCACAGCAAGGGAAAGCCTCAGCCCCCGCCCCCCATTGGCAGAATGCTGGACGCAGTGTTGGCCAGGCCTCAGACAGAGACCTCAGGTCTGAGCAGGCCCCAGTGTGTGGGCTCCCAGGCCCCTGCAAGGGCTTCTTGGGGCAGCGCTCCGCTGTGCAGGGTAGAGCCCACTTCCACTTTGGGGAAGGCCACACAGGACCTGAAAGGGAGTGGGTGGGACTAACAGAGGGGGTGTGGCCAGGTCCACCCTGATGCCTGCTCAGGACCCCTTCTACTAGCCTCCCACTGCATCTGTCAGCCCCGTCAGGGCTCAGAGCTTCCCAGGGATAACTGTGGGCTTGGCCTGATTGGAGGGTGGGGAGCAGGTCTCAAGGTCCCTCAGCAAGGGAAGCACAGTTTTGTTTTGTTTTTTTTTTTGAGACAGAGCCTCCAGCTGTCACCCTGGATAGAGTAATATAGCATCACCGCTCACAGCAACCTCCAATTCCTGGGCTCAAGCAAGTCTCTTGCCTCTGCCTCCCAAGTAGCTAGGACTACGGGCGCCCGCCACAACGCCCGGCCATTTTTTTTTTGGTTGCAGCCGTCATTGTTGTTTTGTTTGGCGGGCCCGGGCTGGATTCGAACCCGCCAGCTCAGGTGTACGTGGCTGGCGCCTTAGCCTGCTGAGCCACAGGCACCGAGCCAGGAAAGCACAGTTTTTGTCAAAGCAAATTCACATTGGGACAACAATGCTCAGTGTGGGTATTCAGACTACCTCTCCAAGCCCTGGCCCTGGGACCCAACAAGACACCCCTCATGGGAAACTTGGGTTCTAGGAGCTGCATGGCTGTATGACCCCAATGCAACAGCACATGCCCGCCTTCTCCCCCTACACTAGTAGGGGTCCAGTCTGCCACTGTTGGAGCCCCATGCCCCAGAAGACCC
>CAUYRH010017609.1:0-17454 GCA_963574655.1 Perodicticus potto
ACGCCCCACGCCTGTCCCTCTAGCCCCACCCCAGTCCCTCCGCCCCACCCCTGACCCGAGCCCCACCCCCGTTTCCTAGGCCCCACCCCGGCACTCTAGCCCCACCCCCTGACACTCTAGTCCCACCCAGCTCCCTAGGCCCCGCCCTCTCAGCCCTCACAGCCAGGTCTCTTTCTTCCTTATAACCCTTTCCACATCCCTATCGGGCCCCCCTAGGATAAGAAACGAGTGACATGGTCGGAAACCCATGCCAACACATCGCGGGAAACCAGAAAACCAAAGTCCAGTCCCTGAGCTACAGTAAGGCTCAGTCCCCACATCATCCGAGGGAGAAAGTGCCAGTTCCCCATGGCAAGGCCGATGAAGCCACTGGAAAAGCAGCAACGTGCCCCTTGCTTTTATCGTCAGGGTCTCTCATTACGGTTCCTTGCTGGGCACCTGCGACTCCTCGGGGCCATCCCAAACTCCCAAGGGAGTGCTTTTCGGAGCCCGGGAACCGGTCTTTGCGGGGGGCTCTGGGCAGGTGCCCCCGGCATCCACAGCCTCGCCAGGCTCAAGCCGCTTCCTTCTGCTTCACGGCACGTCTGGTTTTTCTTACTAAGAACGCTAGCTTGTGACTGACCACTTTCCTGGGCGAGGGGAGTGCTTTGCTTTAGTGCTAACCATTATTATTTTTTTAAGTTTACATAAGAGAATAGCCTCAGTTCAGCACTGCAAGTGACTACTGAGTCCCCAGATATGTTCTAGCGCCTGTGGGGGTTGAATACAGGAATAGGAGCCACTCTTTGCCTGCAGTCTCCTTTTGGGGAAGGAAGGCATAGAAGTTGCACCCTCTCTCTGCCCCTGACTTCCCAACCCCCGTGTGCCTGCTGCCCTTGCACCTCCTCCCACTGACTCCTCGCACCCCCTTCTCATAAAGCCAGCGCAGCAGCCCCCTCCTCAGCCATGTGCGGTATTCCACGCGCCTCCAGGAGGGCCTGGCAGTGGTCGACGCCCAAAGTCTCTTAATGACTCATGAATGACTGAGTCGCCCCACGGGAGGCACTGCACCTCCTCTTCAGCCCTTGCCAACATGCCAACAGCAGCTGATGCCCAGAGCCTGCACTTGCCCAGCGGGGTTCAGACACAGGAGAGCCCCTGCTGACCTGGGGAGCAGCTTCACCTCCTGGATGTTGCTGGGAGGCGACTGGGCAGGTGAAAGGCAGTGGGTGGAGGGCCCCTTAGTCACTCTTCAGGGGCTGAGTAACGCCAAGGTTACCACCAAGGGCCAGGTGGTTGTTGAGCTGACACTGCTGACTCTCTACAGATTAGCCACACAGCCCCAGAGCCACAATGACCCTACTGCAGGTGAGACCCTGCAGGTGCCACTGGCTGTCCCTGTCAAGCACGTGCCTGTGAAATGCAGGCCAAGCAGGGCCTCCTGCAAGTTCATTTGCAAACCCTTCAGTACCCTCCAGTTAGGTTAGATATGCAAAATGTTTCTGTCTGTCAGAAATGGTTATTTTGAATGCCTTCAGGCCAGACCATAGAAATGCTAACATTTGGGGATTAAAATCCAACCCAAAAGAATCTTCTCTAAAGACGACAGAGGAATGGCCAGTAAATACTTGAAAAACTGATCATCATCCTAAGTATTAGAGAAATGCAAATCAAAAGCACCCTGAGATACCACCTAACTCCAACGAGAATGGCCCACATCACAAAATCTCAAAACTGCAGATGCTGGGGCGGATGTGGGCAGAAAGGAACACTTTCACACTGCTGGTGGGACTGCAAACTAATACAGCCTTTTTGGAAGGAAGTATGGAGAAAGCTCAAAGAACTCAACTTAGACCTCCCTTTTGATCCTGCAATTCCATTGCTGGGCATCTACCCAGAAGAAAAAAAAGACTTTTATTATAAAGACACTTGTACTAGGCTATTTATCACAGCCCAACTTACAATTGCTAAAGTGTGGAAACAGCCTAAATGTCCTTCAACCCAGGAATGGATTGGTAAGTTATGGTACATGTATACCATGGAATATTACTCAGCCATCAAAAAAATGGAGACTTTGCAGCGTTTGTACTAACTTGGATGGAGGTGGAACATATTATTCTTAGTGAAACATCACAGGAATGGAGAAGCATGAATCCTATGTATTCAACTTTGATATGAGGACAATAAATGACAATTAATGACACAGTGGGGCATGAAGGAAGGAGAGAGCAGACAGAGAGAAAAGGAGGGAGAGGGCGAGGGAAAGAAAACAAAAACAAAGGAAAGGAAATAGTTACTAATTCTCACATTGGATTGGATTCAATTTTGACCAAAGTACATTACTTGAACATTAATTTTTAATTCAACTTGTCAATATGTTGTTTAGGATATTGCATCCTCATTTATAAGTGAAATATGTTTATAATTTCCCTTTATAACAATATATTTTCTCCAGTTTCAATATCAGGTGTATCCAGATCAAGTAGAATGATGTGGAAATATTTCTTCTTTTTCTGTTGTCTATAAGATTTGGCATGATCTGTTTTTTGAAACTGTCTTTTACTTTTATTTATATAATATTGTCTATTTTTTAAGACTATGGAAAAAAAAAAAAGAAGTTAACTCATGTCTTCATACTGAGCCTCAGAGTCAAAGCCTTCTATAATAGACATACTCCTATTTGACAATGTGAATGTTACTTTCTTGGCATTATTATTGTTAATATTGCTTAATATTTTGATGCAGTAATCGCCTGTTTTCTTTTCTAAATGTGTTTATCTTCATTCATTCTTTACATGGTTTTTGTTTCTAGTCCTTATCTTAAACATTGTTATTGTTATTAAATTTTAAGCCTTTGAAATTCTGTGAAGGCAAAAAGTGGAAACCTAATAAACACATGTAAAAAAAAAAAATCCAACCCAAAAGAGCACTTGACCCAGCTGAGAGGTCCATCTGCTGAATCTGAGTGCAGGGCTGTGAGGTTGCTCTGGAGGCAGATCGCTGGCACCACCACCACGTCCTCCCTAACCCCTGAGCTGCGATTTTCTCATCTCTGAAATGGAAATGGCTTTGAACCTCAGCTGGAACAACATTTGCACAGTGTCTAGGAGGTACTAGATTTAGATGGAAACCTGGTCATTATCAAATGACCCCTTGGCCACTGACCTAGTGATTTTTCCATCTCTGGAGGGGACCATGTGTCCACAATGGGCCATCGAGAGGTTATGGGAAGGAAGTCAGGGAAGAAAGGACAGACAGAGCTGTGAGCTGGTCTGACATCTCTGTATGCCTTAATTTTTTTAAAGAAAGAAACATCTGCGGTGAACATGGCCAAGGAGACCTTGGTGCTCTGTGGGGGGTGGGCGGCCAGCCAGTGCACACTGTCATGGTATTCTGGGCTTTCATTTCCATGTAGAGTGAGGGGCTGGGGAAGGGCAGACAGTGGGTGTCAGGCCTTAGGGGCAGTTTTCCCCCCCGGGGAGCAGAGGAATGGTGGAGGGGCACGCACAGTAACATCAAGGGCTTTAACAATCTGACCTTGTAGAATGTGTTCACACACAGATGAGGCGATTGAACAAGGACAGGTGCGGAAGGGAGCAGGAAGGTGCAGGGAGCATCCTGAGGAAGGCTGGGCGGGGACAAAGACAGGGCAATGGGGCAGGCTACGAGGACAGGCCATAGCTTTGGTCTGGGAAGACTCAGGGAGGGAAGTGGCTTCTGAACGTAGAGCTGGCTTACGGCCAGGCCAACCTCTGTTGACTCAATGCCTTGTTTCTTGGGCCAAAATTAACAGCAAACCCCACAATGAAATGACTGGTGTGTGGACCGGTTTAGCCAGAAGGAAGTGCTTGTTTAGGGTGTATATTTAGAGCGGACAGCACAAACACCCATCCCACAGCTGCTGGTGGCCCACATAGGGGCTTGGTTTGACCCTTGCGTAAAAAGTACAATTGGCTGCCATTATTAATTAGAAGGGACATTACAGTTCTAGCTTCTGTTGGAAGCCCTCAGGCTGTGAGAATGCTGACTGGTGTCCCTGCACAGCTGCTGGTGGCTGTGGGTACCCGTGTCTGCACTGTCAGCCTTCTGGAACCCACCCTGGCCTAGCTCCTGCGAGCGCCTGTGGGAACCTGTGGGCCCCACCTGGGGCAACATCTGCGTGCCTGACACCCTGTACACCAGAGAATCAAATAAGCTGCCCGGCATGAACCACCCATGCTTGTGTGCACAAAAGATTAAAACCCACAATCATTCCTTCCTGCTCCACCCTCCTGCCCATCCACCCCCACTGCCACAGGAGGTCCTGGCCCAGGTCCCACAGGCCATTCCTTGGTGGTTTAGCTCAGAGTCCCTGCTTTGGGCCCTCAGGGATGCTCAGGTCAGACGCTGCCCCATACTGCAAAGAACACAGGAAGGAGGGCCAGGCTGAGGGCCAACTCGGCTCACCCCTCACCTGGCCAAGGCTCGTCTGTGAGATGAGCATGCCAATGCCCCTCACGTCCATACCCTGGGCTGGTGAGAGAGCCAAGTAACAAGTGCTTGGAAGAGCTTTGAAATCTAATTTCCTATCCTGCATTGCCACCCAGGAAGGTGACAGGGCTGGCCTGCAGGAGATGTTGGAGGTGTCACAACCAACCCCTCCCCTTGGCCACGTTTCCTCTCCCTCGGTTTCATCACCTTCCCTCTCAAGGACGCTGAGAGGCAGCCCTGCCAGCTGGAGTTTAGGAAATAGAGCTGAATCTTTAAACTAAAGGAAGTGGCATTTTTCTTTTTTTTTTTTTTAATTGAGATATGATTAACATACTCTGAAATTCACCTTTTAAGGTGTGCAGTTCAGTGGTTTAGTATGTTTGCAGGATTTTGTAGCCATCACCCCTGTGTCTCTGGATATCTTTATATGTCGGACTCAGACGACATGCCGCCTTTGGTGTCTGAGGTCTTTTACGCGCCTTAACTTTCGCAAGTTTATCCGCGTTTCGGCCTCAGTGATCCATTACATGATGGGCATTTGGCTTATTCCCACTTTTTGGTTATTGTGAATAATGTTATTATGAAGACATTTCTCTTTTTTAAGGAATACTGAACAAAGCTAGGAAAGAAAAAGGAAATTCCTTAACTTGTTAACTTCGTGGTTATAGCAGGGGACGCAGAATTTTTCTTTAATTTCAAAGAAATTAAAGAAAATACAAAAAACTGATTTTGGAAGAGAAGAAAGGGAGAACGGACCCAGGGTGACCTGCTCGACGTATGGAGATCTCTGAGCCTGGTCTCCCCACCAGGGCTGACTCCCAGGGTCCAGCCTCATATCACAGTCAGATCCTTGCTACTTCTGAGACGTCGCTGACATTCACATTTTCCGAGAATCCTGCTGGTTGCATTCCATCATCTTGAATTTACACATATTCAGGCTGCAATTGCAAATCATGGAGTCGTGGGGTAATTCTTTAATGCTAACTGGTAGTTTTAATTAAGAGCAACAAAAAGAATGAAAGCCCATGGGAATCCAAACAGTGGATTTTGTCAGAGTTGTACTGTTGGCTCGGTGCCCGTAGCACAGTGGTTACCGCGCCAGCTACATACACTGAGGCTAGTGGGTTCGAACCTGGCTGGGGCCAACTGCAACAAAAAAATAGCCAGGCGTTGTCGTGGGTGCCTATAGTCCCAGCTACTAGGAGGCTAAGGCAAGAGAATTGCTTAAGCCCAAGAGTTTGAGGTTGCTGTGAGCTGTGACGCCATGCCACTCTACCCAGGGTGACAAAGTAAGACTCTGTTTCCCTCTCCCCCCCAAAAAAGAGTTGTACTGTTAAAGAGTGCGCACATGACCTTTTATCTCTGTTGTCACTGTGTGATTTACAGGCCAATCGCTTAAGATAACGCCTTAATTCAAGGTGGTGCTGGCCAGATACCAGGAGGCCTTGTCACACCTGCCTCCTGCCCTCCCCATAGGCAACAGGGTTTCTGACTCTGGGTAGAAATCAGGGTGTTACTAGTTAGCTCTAACCCGGTGAAAATAGCAGGAGAGACCAAGTCAAACAAAAAGATAAAAAAAGGAGAACCACAATCCAAACACATGATTACACTGACTGGCCACACAGCGCTTCTGAGTCTTTGAGATTTGCTCTTCACTTTTGACCATTGACAGAAAAAATCCCAGCTCCCCCCAGGTACCACAGACGTAGAGAAAGACTCCAGGCTCAAAGTGACAGGCTTGCGATGTCCTGGAATAAAGACCAACTCCCACAAGTACTTTCCTCTGACCAAACAGAACTGGGCCATGTGCTGAGATGTCCACTTCCCTGTCTCCCAAGGGTGACCTTCACCTGGCCGCGGACAGGAACACAGGTGGTTTACAGCCGAGGGCATCTGCTGAGCCTGAAGGAAAGGGGGGCTGTCACAGAACACTGGGGGGCCATGGAGACAACTCAGTCCAGGCTGCCCTTTGGGGGTGGGAGGAAGGGGGAAGGAAAGGTGGCCAGTTGGCTTCCAGTTCCGGCAGAGCCAGCAGAGCAGAGAGCTCCTTCTTGGGTGTCAGAGTTCCCTGTGCTCTGCGTGTAGGGTCACAGAAGGATAAGCCAGGTTCTTGTAAACACATGTTGTGCTTTACAGGGGCGCATGGCTCCTCTTCCTGGTCACAGGATAGGACCCTGGCATGGCCCCTGCCTGAGGGGATCTCACTGTTGAGGAGGGTGGTGCCCAGGGACATGCCTCCATCCCTGTAAATGGGTGCCACCACTAGCGTCACCCTTCAGACTCCTTCTTCTTATTCCAGTGCCAGAGGCCTGTGCCTGCAGGTGTCCAGGTCAGGGTCATGGGCATCAGGGGCTGAATGGAACCAGCGTTCCTCCTGTCTGCTCCCCTTGGGCCCTGCTCCTAGGCTGAAACTGGTCCAGAAACTTGTTTCTAGAAAACAGTTCACCAATTCTGTGCCAATATTCCTTAAAGTGTGGTTCAGGGAAGGTAGATAAAAAAGCAGATATCTGACAATTTATGGAGTGGGAGGACTAACTGCAAATCATACAAAGGTCTGACAAGTTCGTGAACGCGTCCTTGAAAAAGTTGCATGCCTCATTGCTGAATATCATATGGTCTCCTTCAAAATACTCCCCTTGGGAAGCTATGCCCCGATGCCAGTGCCTAGTGTACCCTTAAGCAACTTTGGACCTCTTTTTCTGGAATGGCCATCAGGGCCGTTGTTGTACACAGGTGTGACAACTAAGTCTGCAAACTCGCCACTGTGCCCTTATGTTGGCAGCACTGTACAAATAACTGGGCAAGGTTTCTCAACCTTGGTACATCAGTGTCTCCCAGTGGCGTTCATGTGGATGTGTGGCGGTGTCTTGCTGAGGGGCATTTGCTATTGTTGTTGCATGTTTTTGTGTGCCATGTGATAATAGCACAGAAAAAGAGTTCCAAAATTCCTATGAAGGGTGGACTTGGTGCTGGCATTGGTGCACAGCTCCCCAACAGGAGTGTTTTAAGGTGACCGTAGTGATATTCAGCAATGAGGCATGTAACACTTTTTCTAGGATGAGTCTGAAAACTTAACTGTGAGATCTCATATATCTGATAGTAACTTGACGTTCAGAATATATAAAGAACTCCTCTAACCCAGCAACAACAGAAAAACCAAACGACCTGATTTAAAAAATAGGCAAACGATTTGAATAGACATTCCTCCAAAGAAGGTATACGAGTGGCCAGTAAATACCTGAAAAGATGCTCAACATCACTAATCTCAGTTAGGGAAATCAGAAGCACCAGGAGAGGACAGCTCCCATCCATTATGATGGAAGCCTTGAAAACAACAGGAAATAGCAAGTGTTGGCGAGGACGTGGAGAGGGGAAGCCCTTTCACTGCTGGTGGGAATGCAGCCACTGTGGAAAGCAGAATGGCAGGTCCTCAAAATTAAGCATGGAATTATCATAAGATCCAGCGATTCTACTGGGTATATATCCAAAAGAATTGAAAGCAGGTGTGGCCTGTGCTCATGGCAGCGTGATTCAGTCGCCTAGAGGTAGAAGCGGGAGTGTCCTTCCACTGTGAATGGATCAGTAAGAGGTGGTCTAGACACACAATGGGATATCATTCCTCCTTAGAAAGGAAGGAGATTCTGACCTGTTGCGACATGGTGGAACCTGCTAAGTCAAATAAGCCAGTCGCAAAGGATAAGTGCTGAATGATTCCATTTACGTGAGGAACCTAGAGTCATCAGACTTGAAGGCATAGAACAGTGGCTGCCAGGGCCTGGGGGAGGGGAAAACAGGAGGTGTTTAAGGGGTACAGAGTTTCAGTTTTGCCAGATGAAAGGGTTCTGAGACTGGTTGCCCAGCAAGATGAAAGTACTTAACAACTGAATTGTACACTTAAAAATGGTTAAATGGTAAATTTAATGTTAGGCATATTTTACCGAAATAGAATTTTAAAAATAATTCCAGGTGTTACACGAAAAAAGCTTCTGAAATATTGAAAATGGAGATCTCTGGGCTCTGTTCTAGACCCTGACTCAGAATCAGGGCCTAGGAATGGGCTCTTTCACAAGCCCCCTTGGGGATTCAGTGAGTGTGAGGCCCATTCAAGGCCCAGCTCGGCTTCTGACACCCTTGGGGCCTCCCAAGCTGGGCGGCTGAGGACCTGCGAGTTCGCAGCGTTGGGGAGAGGAGTCAGAGGAAGACCCTGATGGCAGTGCTGGCACCTGGACACGAGGTGGGGGATCGGTGTCTGCTGACCACAGCCTGATTGTAGAAGTGCAGTGGGGCCAGCAAGCAGCAGTGGGGTCGCTGTGCTTTTGGGGGTGAAGGGCAGGCCCACAGGCAGGTGAGGCAAGGGAAGCCCTCGCCTTGGAGAAATGATAGTAATTCATTAATTAGGATAAATGACAACACTGTGTTTTTAAAAAATAAAACTTAATGCCAAACATCTATGATGAACACGATGTCACAGTGTAAGGGACAGGCTGTGGCTTATCCTACAGCCTGGGATCTGCTGCAGAAGCCCGTGTTGCCAGTCAGCTCGCCGTTCCCAGGTCATGTGGCCAGCGTGTCCCCAACTGGGTGGTTTCTGAGGGTTGATGGTGGCCTGCCAGCATGGTGGGCAATGCCAGGCTTTGCATAGAGCCATTTTTTTTTTTGAGACAGTCTCACTATGTTGCTCTCCGTAGAGTGCTGTTGTGTCACAGCTCACAGTAACCTCAAACTCTTAGACTTAAGTGATTCTCTTGCCTCAGCCTCCCGAGTATCTGGGACTACAGGTGCCTGCCACAATGCTGGGTTAGTTTTTGGTTTTAGTTGTTGTTGTTTAGCAGGCCCGGGCTGGGCTGGAACCTGCCAGCCTCAGTGTATGTGGCCGGCACCCTACTCACTGAGCTATGGGCACTGAGCCTAGAGTCATGTTTTTTGATTATAGGGCTCTGGTTAACTTTTCCCACTCAGTTAAAAATATAGGAGGATATTTTGGTAAATGCAGGCAGGGCACACAGTCGTTATTCCTTCTCCCACAGAAGCCAATGGGGTTTGGCTTGATGCCTATGACAGATCGTTGGTGACCTTGGTCGGCTGACCTTATTACTGGCCGAGATAGTTGCTGGAGAACAGTGGGGAGGCCCTATGAAGTAGCACATTCCAGGGGCAGGGTGGATGGGGGCTAGGAACAGCCTGAGAGTCACCCAGGGGTCTATAACATGAGAAGACACAGGACCACTGGCTTGGAAGGTACAGGAGGGATGCTGAGGGCCTGGGCCCGGGCCCAGCTGCCCCTGGTGACAAGTCACCACAGTCTGAAGAAGCTTCTTCTCCAGACCCCACACTTGCATGGACCTCTCCAAGGCCCGGAAACTGATTTGGATCATAATTATGATTTCCTTAAAATGGAGCCCCCAAGGTTTATGAACTTGTGAGCCTTGAAGCACCTCTGTATTCACACCTGCCTGAACCCTGGGCATAAGAAGACACCTGTGCTGTGTGGCCCACAGGAAGCTGATGTGACTGAGGTCGGAGGCCTGGGCTGGCCTAGAGCACAGTCTGGGCACAGGTGGTGGTGGGCATGGGTATGTGTGTGTTTTTAGTCTTTGTTTAAAATTAAAAGCAAGCAAACAAAAAACTGTCTTAAACTAACATGGGCTCAATAGAGCAAATTATTAATAGAAATATGTGGAAACATCTAAACTCAAAAGCAATTCTCCTCCCCCTAGCCCTAGCCTCTGCAGTAACCCCTGGTAACAGTTTGGGGTGTGCCCTTCAGATATTTCCTCCTGCTTATCCACACACATATTCCTGCAAAGAATGTCTTAAAATTAGAGCTTTAGCAATATTTGTGGGCGTCTTTCTAAGCAACTGCATGGAGAACTCCATCAGCCTCACAGCCAGCACGGGGATCCCTGGGTGGCTGGGTCAGGCGCGACTGCTCTCTGGGCCCGATGCCATGTGGTGTTGCCCACATGAAACTGCCCCTGAAAACAATCTTCCCGATGGGCCCAGCTGGTGCCTGAAAGTTTTGCTGTTAGTCTTTGGCGTAAAGCTTTGAAGCTGACCCTTAAAGTAAAGATATAGTAAACAGTGTGGAAGAAGGAGGGACTTTCCATTCAGACACACCTGAGTACATCCTGGAGTCACCGTTTTTTACCTCTATGACCTTGACTAAGTTATTTAACTTTCTGAACCTCCATCAGCTTGTCTGTGACATGGCGTAATGATGCCCATTTCCCTTAGTTTTTGTAAGGGTTAAATGTGATTAAGTGTCTGAAACCTTGAGCCCAATGCCTGGCAGACATTGGTATTCAGTTAACTCTCTCACATTTCCTAAGCATTAACTGATAAAGATGTAACAGGGGTGAGATTTTAGCTTCCATTGCAATGCCTGGGATCTGTTGGGAAGGTTGGGTGGATCATACTGTCTCCAATTCCCTGGTTCATGGTCAAGGAAACAAGAGGCTGCTGGGATGGCCGAGCTGAGAGGCAAGCCCAGGCCTGGCCCACTGTCCCTAAGAACAGGGACACCTCGAGACTCTTCCCTCCAGAACTCACAGTTCATCAGTCTTAACAATGCCGGGGGTAAATCTCCGTTTGCGTTTTTCTTGTCCTTTTCCAAGTATTTGCCCACTCTGTCCTGGGCAGACGATGCCATCATTCAAGCAGGCTCCTGGGTGGCAGGGAACGAGGGTGCCTGTGGTAGGTCAGTAAGTGCCACACAGATCTCTGTACCATCTGTTCAGCAGATTGGCTATTTTACAGTAGTTAGCCACTGAGGGATGGAGACCCAGGATGGGGCAGAAGTGGAGAAATGGCATTGACAGGCCCTTCTGAAGGGGCTACTCTTGGGAACAGTGGCGAGAGCTCATGGCTGGGAGGCCTGGGGAGAGTGGCTGGGCAGGGAAGGGTAGGAGGCTGGCCCTGGAGCAGAGAGGGAGCGGCCAGATTCCCCAAAGGGAGTTCACATGAGTGCCATGTTCCTCCGGGGCTGTCCTGACCAATATAGTCCGTAGTGACCTGTGATTCAGAGTCAGCATCTGGGCTGTTCATGTATTTATAGATAAACATTCCCACATATAACTCAGCTTTTAAAATTTGGGAAGATTATGTCAAAAGAAAAAAAAGTGTCTGAAAGTTCAGCAGAGACTTCGTGGCCTGGGCTGCTTTGTGTGCTGTGAAGGGAGCTTGGCCTTCGTGTGGCTCACACTGTCAGCTGATGATGGCCCCCCTTACATGGTGGGCTTGGCTGTGTCCACGTGTGTTGAGTGGGTGCAGCCCTGGCCACCATCCAGGTGAGCGCAGTGTGCTGGGAGGGGACAGAATTATCTTCTCTGGAAGGCCAGAAGGCCCTTGAGGGGTGAGGTGTCCAGGGAGGGGGCATTGAGGACAAATGTCTGGGCAGAAGCGATGGGGAGAGGAGCTCCTGGAAGTGGGAACAGCAGAAATAAGGCAGAGCGTGGGACCCCATTTCTCTACTGTGGTGGCCACCATAACTGTCCTGCAGAATCAAGATATGGTATGGTGGAGGGGCTGGTAGTCTGCAGAGACCACGAGCTCCTCTGGTTTTATAGATGAGGAAACTGGCGCCGTGGAGGGGTTAGGGCTTTGGTCAGGGCTCTGAGAGGTAAGCAGCGCAAGAGAGCAGACAGAGCAGCCAGCCTCATGGCCAGGCAGCCGGGCCTGACCCCATCCACAGCCCTGTCCCTCCTTCCGCGGCCATCTCCTTTAGCAGATTCAAAAGGTTTTCCCTAGGCCTGATGTGATGCCTCATGCCTGTTGCCCTAGCACGCTGGGAGGCTGATGTGGGAGGATCAAACCAGCCTGAGCAAGATCCAGACCCTATCTCTACTAAAAACAGAAAAAATTAGCTGGGCATGGTAGTATACACCAATAGTCCCAGCTACTCAGGAGGCTGAGGCCAAAGGATTGCTTGAGTCCAGGAGTTTGAGGTTGCAGTGAGCTAGGGTGATGCCATGGCACTCTACCCTGAGCAACAAAGTGAGACTGTCTCCAAGAAGGGTTTTCTCTAAAGCTGGTGTTTCCTTTTTGAGGGCCTCCTTTAAGGACGGGAAACCATTTGGCATTGCCTCGGAAAATGGAGCAGGCATCTTTCCACAGCACAGCAGTTTGACACTGAGTTGTCCCAAATACACCTGTGCACATGTATTTGTACCAGAAGATGGTACAAGCATGTTCTCGGCAGGTCCGTTCACCAGGGCCCCGACAGAGAGAAGCCAGAGTCTCAGCTGCAACAGGGCCTGGAAGCCACACGGCAATGGAGGCAGACGAACCACAGCTGCCACATGGGTGACTCAAAACACAACACAGAGCAAGAGAAACAACACTCACAAAGCGAGTCCATTTATACAAAGTTCAAATGCAGGTGAAGCTAACATTATATCATTTAGGGATATAGATGAAGCCCAAAATAAAATAGGGAACGCTCTCAGAGAATCCACAAGGAAGTGACTTGAACTAACAAACTGATTGACCGATGACTCAGGATACAGGATCAACACACATAAATCAGTTGTGTGATGAACAATAATATTAAAAAAAAATATATAGAAATAAATATAATCAGTGAAGGGAAAGACTGGGACGCAAAGGTGCCCAAACTATTTAGTGGAAGAAAGGACAGCCTTTTCAACAAGTGACGCTGGTACCCTGGAAGTGAGTACAATGTAACCTAAAAATTGTACCCTCATATTGATTTGAAAAAATAAAAAACATTTAAAAAAATAAGATAATTTTGCTTTTCATGTTGACAAAAGAAATGTAAAGTGTCTTACAATTTCCTTCTATCGTATAAACATCAACACCGAGTTTGCAGAATTTTGGTGGATTTCTCAGATACTTGTTAGTTTCTCATCTGAAAGTAAATGAATAACCTTGACTGGGAACCAAAAGTCTGAGTCTAGTAACTAAGACAAGGTCAAACTTGGTCCTCCAAAAGGTCTGAATCTAGTGATTAAGACAAGGCCAACCTTGGTCCTCCAAAAGATAGTCATCGAGAGCCCAGGAATCCTTCACTGTAGGTTTTCGGCCTGTTCACACCACCTTTGGAAGAGACCTTTATATGAACAGAAGGTGCAAGTCCTGAAAGCTGGGGCCCCCTAGGCAGATGTGGTTGATGCACGCGGAGGGCGATGAGATGTTCTTCCTGAGAACATGTAATTTGTATTGATCTGGGACTTTTTCTAGACGTTGTCCAATAGAATAAATTTGAAATTACATCTTATTGCCCAATAAAATTAATTCTTAATTAAAAAAGAAAGTGGTGCTGGGATAATTGGATACCCACATGCAGAAAAATGGATTTGGACCTTTACCTCACACCATTCATAAAAATTAACTCAAGATGGATGAGATTTAAACTATTAGAGCTAAAACCATAAAACTCTTAGAAGAAAATATTGCAGTAAATCTTCTCAGTGGATCATAGATGTGATACTCGAAAGCATAGACAACGAAGGAAAAAATAGATAAACTGAACTTCATTAACATAGAAAATTGCTCATCAGAGTACATTACAAAGAAAATTTTAAGATGACATATAGAATGGGAAAGAATGTTTGCAAGGCAAATATCTGACAAAGGTTTGGTGTCCAGAATATATAAAAAACTCTTCCAACTCAACAAAAGGACAATTCAATTTAAAAATGGGCAAAAGACTTGAATTCACAATTCTCCAAGGAAGATATACAAATGGTCCACAGGTATGGCGCATGAAAATATGTTCAACATCATCAGTCATTAGGATAATAAAAATCAAAACCACAGTGAGGTATCATTTCACCCCTGCTAGGATGGCTATCAAAAACAAACAAACAAACAAAAAACCCTCAAAAAATACTGAGGCAGGAGAATTGCCTGAGCAAGGGAGTTGGAGGTTGCTGTGAGATGTGTGACACCACGGCACTCTACCCAGGGTGATAAAGTGAGACTCTGTAAAACAAACAAACAAACAAACAACAGCAACAAAAAACCCTCAAAAAATAAAAACCAAAAAGAACAGCAAGTGTTTGCAATGCTGTGCAGAAATTGGAACCCTCAGACATTACTGGTGAAAATGTACAACGGCATAGCCAATTTGGAAAAACATTTGGTGGTTCCTCGAAAAGTTAAATGTAGCATTACCATCCGATGGAGCAATTCCGCTCCTAGGTATATACCCAAAGGAAATGAAAACAAGGACTCAGGCAAGTGTATGTTTATGGTAGCAGTATTTGCAGTAGCCCAGTGGTGGGGATAGCTCAAATGTCCACCAGTAAAGGAATGGATAAACAAATCGTGGTATATACAAACAACAGAGTATTATTCAGCCATAAAAATGAATGAAGTTCTGGAACCTGCTACACCTTGGAGGGACCTTGGAAACATCAAGCTCTATGGATAGAAGACAGAGAGGAAGGGTCACGTGATGCACCAATCCATTGACATAACATCCCGAATGGGTAAGTCTTCAGAGACAAAGCTCAGACTGGTGGTTCACAGGTCGGGAGTAGGGGATGGAAAGTAATTGCAGAGTGGGCTTGAGGTTTTACTTTGTAGTGACAGAGAGAAGGGCACACAGAGCTGGTCATGCCACATCATGAATGTGTGAATGCCACCAAACCGTTCCCTTCAGAGCGGTTAATTTCATGTCATCTATATTTCATCTCCATAAGTTATTAAAAATAAAATTAAAAAACATGTAAGCCTCAAAACTAAACAAAACCAAACACAAAGAACAGCTCGGGAACCAGCACCTCAGGAGTGATGCTATCTCCCGGCTCCACCGGAGAGGGGCTCCGGGGGGTTACTGGAGGACCTGCTTTATTATTCCTCTTTAAGCTGTGTGCAGACCTTTGTACACTATTTTTAAACTCCTTATTTCATGCCAAGATATTTGAGAATTAGCAAATGGAGGGGAGAGAAACAGAATCACGCAGCTTGGGAGTGATGAGTATCTCAATTTCCGCCCCCCTCGTCACCAGCTCTGCTGTGTTTATTGGGAATTTGGAGATTCCAACAGAATGCCTCCCTGGTTGGGCCAACAATCACCCAGCAGCTGGCTCAGAAGGGCAAGGTTGTTGGGAAAGCACTGTATAAAGGGCCTCCCCTTGCTGCCCAGGTATCTGGTGTGGTTTGGGGGGTAGGAGGGTGCAGCCCAGGGCCCCCAGAAGGGAGGAGCAGAGCCCAGATCCCCAGGAGGGAGGCTCGCCATCCTTCACCCACCCTACAGATTCTTGACCTCAGACTCCCTTTCTCGGGGCTCCCCAAGCCCACGCAGGTACCCCACAGATGCTCCATCTGAGAGGTATCAGTGTGTGCACAGCCGACCCTCTTGATCCTTCAGAGATTGTGATGTTCTCTGGGGCCGCTGAGGTGGGGAAGGGCACAGGGTGGCACGCCAGCAAGAGTGAGGAGGTGGGTAGGTGAAATCCAAGTCATATGATGCGGCTCAATTTCGCAAGGGGGGCCCCAGCTCAAAGCTGCCAGGCCGCCTCACTGCCCTGCTCTTTTGCTATAATGATGTTTAATGATCTGTAGTGATGAAAATTAGTGAAACAGTGATCTTACAAATAATACAGTTCGGGTCTTCTCTGACTGTTTTTGCTGACCTTAGACAAGGCCCGCCCTGCTGTAGGGGAGCAGGCAGCTATCACCCACCCACCAAGGGTGTTGGCTGGGGTCTCTACCATTTAAGCCATGGAAGTGGGCATTTAGGAACTGAGGTGGGCATCTAGCCCAACTCCTGGCATTTACTTAGAAGGAACAAGGTCCCAGCTAGGTGGTAGCCATCTTGGCTGAGAATGGGCTTCCCTCTCATGGGCAGTTGGTGGGGGTAGCACCAGTGTGGAGGGAGGTGGGCAGTGTCCATTACAAGGCCAAGAGTACTGTCTTCGACTTTCACTTTCTCTTCTGTGAGTCTATTATCTGGAAATACTTTTGTCTGTACACAGGCAATATATGAATTATTTGTTGAAGTGTATTTTAACTTTAGTGAAAAATCGTAAACCTCCAATTTTTTTTAGTCTGTGTTGGGGACTAGTTAAACCAACCATGACATATACCAACACGTGGACTACGTGACTGTGAAGACTCCATAGAACCCTCAAGTTCAAGTATAAACATTTGCATCATGAATAGAAAAGAAAGCTGTACTAAGATCTTTCTGGGCAGATCCGGCTGTTCAGGAACACACTTCCTGACCTGAAAATGTCCAGAATGGAGCTGTCCAGCGTGACAGGGCCTGGCTGTGTGTGGCCAGCACATGCGGAGCTGTGCTGTCAGTGTGAGTGTGAGCTTGCCATTTGCTTTGTTTACCACAAGAGCTGGAAAGGGGTGTTTGGCAGGATTTCAAAGGCTTAGTACAAAAGAAGACTATGAAATACCTCGTCGGTAAGTTTTTCCATATTGACTGCATCACGAATATTTTGGATACACTGACTGGGCATAAGGTATACCAAAGTTAATTTGTTTTTGCTTTTAAAAATGTGGCTACTATGTTCTTGGAAGTGATGTATGGGCCACATGCACTCTCAGTAATGGGCAGCAAGGATTAAAATGATGCTCGTCAGACGCCAGGCATGGTCAGCAGTGGGGGAAGCGGGGATCAGGAGGAGCAGGTAAGCAGAACCTTCCCTTGGCGCGGCCGTCTGGCTTTATAACACATTTATGATGATTGACTAACACAACAAGCTGCGTCGCTGTGCTCTTTGATCTGTGGGCGCTCCACCTCACCACGCCAAAGGACTTTGCCTGCACTGGCGCCCTGTCTCCAGGAGAGCCCAGGGCCAGGGAGAGAGGCCACCTGCCAGGAGCATCGCCTCTGCCTTGACACAGGACTGACCGGACACAGGACCGGCGTGTTGAGAAAGGAGGATACCCGTACTTACCACCTTCATGGGGGCAGCCCAGGTGGGGCGGGCGTCTTGAGGGAGGGGATGCCATGCATGGGAAGGCCCCTGTGCTGGGTGCTGACATTAACGTCATCATTACCATCGTAAGCGTACTCCCACCACC
>CAUYRH010017613.1:0-75187 GCA_963574655.1 Perodicticus potto
AATGTCTTCATATAGTGATTAAAAGGCCATGAAGGCTATGTTAAATAGTTCAATGAAAATATTTCAGATTGTATATAAAGTCAGCACATTGTGCCCCATGATTGCACCAATGTACACAATTATGATTTAATAAAAAAAAAAAAAAAGAAAAGAAAAAAAATCATGTGGTCTATGAAATAAACATTTATGTTTTGTTTTCTTTTAACAGAAATGAGTGAGATACCACTATACAATTATTAGAATGGATAAACTCATAAAAATTGACAAGACTGTTAGCAAGGATGCGGAACAGTAACTCTTTTTCATTGCTGGTGGGAATGAAAATGGTACAGCTACTTTAGCAGACAGTTTTACAGTTTCTTATGAAATTAAACACATTCTTACTGTAAAATCTACTAGTCACACTTCTTGGTACTTAGTACTTACTTGAATGAATTGAAAACTTAAATCCCTGAAAAACTCACACACAAATGTTTATAGTAGCCTTATACATAATTGCCAAAATCTAGAAGCAACCAAAATGTTGTTTAAAAGGTGACTAGATATGGCTCAGCACCTGTGGCTCTATGGGCTAAGGTGCCAGCCACGTACACCTGAGCTGGCGGGTTCGAATCCAGCCCGGGCCCGCCAAACAACAATGACGGCTGCAACCAAAAACTGGCCAGGCGTTGTGGCAGGCGCCGGTAGTCCCAGCTACTTGGGAGGCGGAGGCAAGAGACTCGCTTGAGCCCAGGAATTGGAGGTTGCTGTGAGCTGTGATGCCACGGCACTCTACCCAGGGCGACAGCTTGAGGCTCTGTCTCAAAAAAAATAAAAAAAAAAGTGACTAGATAAATGATCTATGGTACATCCATTCAATGGAATACTATTCAACCCACAAAAAGACATGGATGAATCTTAAGTGAAAGAAGCCAGTTTAAAAAGGCTGACTCCAACTACATGACCTTCTAGAAAGGAAAAAGCTTGAGAGATGATAAATACTTCAATGGTTCCCAGGGACTTGGGAAATGGGCCAGAGGACTGAAGAGGTCAAACATAAGGGTTTCTTAGGGCAGTGAAACTATCCTGTATGATATTGTAATGGTGAGCATAACACATTGAACATCTGTGGAACCACAAGGGAAGACACAACACAAAGAATAAACCTCAGTGGATGCAAATTTTAAGAATTCTTCCAGTGGTCAGGATGGAATGCAAAATGTGGCAAAGGATTATCCCAGATTTATGAAACAACCTCACTGAAGAGGGTGGCAGAATAAGGCATGGACCTATCTAACTTTGGAAATGAGCAGAGTCTGTAAGACTAAAGGCAAAAGTAAATGTGTAAAAGAACTGTGCTAAAACAATACTAATACTGTATGGGAACAGTTTAGAGTTGGAGATATCAATATGAACTTGTGTTTAGCTTGATATAGATACACATGGGCATGTATAAAAACATTTATAGAAATGTGTACATACATGATTTAACACACATACATTTACATTTCCTTGCTTTGCCCCTGAGAGGGTCTAGGGACACCCTAACAGCAACAAGTGTACCTAGCACCCAGATCTTGGTTTCTAATACCATTGTCTAAATAAAGAAACCAGGGCTCCTTGGCAAAATAATTGATTCTAGGAGTGGGGCGGGAAACATACAGAATGAACCTGGAGTATCTTGTAGTGCCAGACACTAAAGAAGTGATCAAAACAAAATAAAACAAAACAAACAAAATTACCACATTGATATTAAAGAATATGATACAGCAGCCAACTGAAAATTCTCCTAATGGCCAAAGCTAGAACAATTGGAGCAAGAAAATAAAGTAGTATTGGATTATAACTCAAAATATATAATAAGCATCCATGAATCCATACCGATATAAACAAATGGTTGAATAAGTAAATACCTTAGGGAGAAGAGACAAAGCTTCTGTGTGGAAGCATTCTAAATAATTCCAATATATGAGGGTTCGATTCGCAAATTTCATGGAGAAAATACATTAAAAACAGATATCTTGATCTCCATTATTTTGTACCAAAATAAACTCATCCTCCCTTGCTTTAACATGTCTGAACAGGATCTAGTTTGAGGCACTAAGAAGAATAAGACATCCGTTTAAAAAAAACCTCTGTCAGAGCAATATGAATTCTGCTAAAGTTGCGGCAAGAACAAATACCAAATTTATGGTAAAGCTTGGGTGGAAAATAGTGTACTTACTGATGCTTCCTGAAAAGCTTATGGGGACAATGCCTCAGTGAAATTAGCAGTCTATAAATGGAGAACTCCTTTTCAGAAGGGACAAGATGATGTTGAAGATGAAGCCTTCTGTGGCAGACCATCCACATAATTTGTGAGGGGAAGAATTCACAACTTGTGCCCCTCACTGAAGAGGACCAACAATTAACAGCAGAAATAACAGCCAATACCATAGACATGTCAAATGGTTCAGTTTACACAATTATGACTGAAAAATTAAAGTTAAACAAACTCTCCCCTCACTAGGTGCCAAAACCGTGGTACTCAGCTCAGCTTCAGACAAGAGCAGTGCTTTCAATGGAAATTTTAAACAAGTGGGGTCAAGACCCTGAAGGATTTCTTTGAAGAACTATAACAGGAGATGGGACATGGTTTTACCAATATGGTCCTAAAGACAAAGCACAATCAAAGCGATGGCAGCCAAGAGGTGGGAGTGGTCCAGCCAACGCCAAGTGGACCAGTCAACGCCAAGTGAATCACGGCAACAGTTTTAGGGGATGCGCAAGGCATTTTGTGCATTAACTTTCTGGATTCAACAATGACATCTGCTTATTATCAAAGTGCTTTGATAAAGTCAGCCAAAGCTCTAGTTAAAAAAATGCCTGGGAAAGCTTCACCAGAGAGACTTCCATGTCTCATCAAACATGGGCAATTTTGTGAGAGTCTCAGTGGAATCATTAACCATCCAACTTGTTCTGATTTCTTTTTGTTTCCTAATCTTAAAGGGGAAATCATTTTTCTTCAGCTAATAACATAATAAAGACTACCTTGATGCAGTGAAATTCCCAAGACTCAGTTCCGTAGGGATGAACTAAGGGTGGAATATCATTGCTTATAAAAGTGTCTTGACCTTGATGGAGCATATCGTGAGAGATAGAGTGTGTATTTCTTATTTTTATCTTAATTCCATTTTCCCACATATTCCATTTGTCCCCTTGCATATCTGCCCTCAGGCAGGTGGAACACGACTCCCTCCCCCTTCAGTGTGGTTGTGCACAGTGACTTCCTTCCACAGAGGGTCTTCATCCCAGAGTTGGAAGGTCCCAAGTGCTTAACTTGCCACCAGAATGTTCCTTGGCTTGAGAAGAAGTGAAATCTGTTTTTGTTTTCTCTGCTAGGCCCTTATGATACCTTTGCAATTCCTTTAGCGCACTTTAAGTGTTTCCCTAGTCAAGGAGCAAAGGTAATCTGATAAAACACCATCACTGCAGTGCTTCTTCTATCTTTTTTTTTTTTTAATTGAATCATAGCTATGTACAATAATTCAATCATGGGGTACAGTGTGCGGGTTTCACATATAATCTGAGATATTTTCATCAACCCGATTGACATAACATTCCCTTTGCATGCAAATTGCCTGAGGAGCTTGCGAAAGATGTGCTACCTGGGCTGCAATATAGATCTGAATCAGACTCTCTGGAACAGGGTGGGGTGTCAGGACAGTGAAGGGCACAAGGAATCTTTAATTTTTAAAAAAGTATCACAGGTGATTCTTATGGCTGGTATTAAAGCTTGAGTGGCAGCTATAGAAACTGACTCTATCCCTCTTTGCTTTAGAAGAATATATATAGGCAACACCACAAGGAAGAAATTAGCTAGCTTTAGAATGAGGGACATTCTATAAGACACCTGACAGTCTACAAGACGCCCAACGAGAGGGACATTCTATAGGACAAATTAGTAGGACAGATAAAAGGGAAAGAGATTAAAACCCATTTAAGGACATTTCAGAGGATTAACTAATCCCATATTCATATAATGGACCTTGTTTGGATACTGATTCAAACAAATTAAAAGCAAGACAGTGTTTAAGACTATTGGGGGGAAATGTAAATACAGACTGTGTGTTGACTGATATGAAGAAATTAGTATTAATTGTGTTATAGTGATTATGGAAGAACATGCTGCTCCCATTTTAGTTGTGTATTTCAGTTTCCTTGAGAGAAATTACACATTGTCGGTATCTTCTCTGAAAAACTCAAGGAAAAATAAAATGTGGAGCAGTGGATGGGAAAGTAGATGAAACGAGTGTGGCACAAAGCTGGCGGCTACCAAAGATGAGTGTTGGGTGCCTGGGGTTTGTTGCATTCTGGAATTTGGATATTTTAAACATTCTATAGCAAATTTTTAAGAAGATTGAAGGAAATGGAAATGTAGAACCCAGCAGAATGAGTAGCCAAAGGTAGACGTCTAGGAAAGTGGTCTAGTGGTTCCTCAAAAAATTACACAGAATTACCACTTGACCCAGCAATTCCACACCTAGGGTATACCTCCAAGAGAACTGAAAAATTGGTTAGAGCAAGTGTAACCCAGGGCAGAAGTAGACATGAAATATGAAAATGAATGAGAAGCTTCCGAGCTCCTGTCTACATGGCAGGGCTGGGCACTCAGGGAGGAGAGAATGAAGTCTGAGTTGGGGTAGGATGTGCACTGGCTCTGCGACATCAGGGCGCAACCACCATGAAATTCAGGAGTGGCTGGGTGTCGCTGGATTCCTATCAACTCTCATTGCTGCCAATTTCTTTGTCAGGAAGAAGGAAAATGAGTGTTACTTACATGTTTTCACTTGTAAACGCGAATCAGGGTCCAGGGAGGTCAGTGAAAGAGAAACTTGGAGGGGTTGATTCACTTCTTTGCTATATACTTCCTTCCCCATTTTTAAAGGTAATATGAAAATGAGGCTATTGGAAATGGAAAAAGCAGGATAATAGAAATGGAGCAGGCCCACAAAGGCAGGCGTGGATGGGTGAATGGGAAGGAATGTGGCTCAAGACCTCAGCTGGAGGACAAGGCTCAGTTTGGGCTAAGTATGGCTTTGACAGCCTCCTAGCAGTTCTCTGTCTCCCCATTTCTGTTGTTTGTTTTTTAACTGAATAACATGCACCTCAAGTCCAGAGCCTTCTTCAAGCAATATTGTCTAGGTGGAATTTATTAATACTTCTTATTTCTCACTGTTTTAAATGATAACTATGTATGGCAAGAGATATAGGTTTCCTATTCACGATATACGTTTTCCTTTAAAATAAATTTAAATTTCAAAAGTGAGTCACTGAACACAAACTATTAAGTAAATATTTCTGCTGATGGTCATTGTCTATGGCTAAAGTCACGAGGGCTGAGGAAGCTCATGATTGGACGAGGCCTGTTTGTGAATAACAGCTAATATTTCATCAGCAGCTACTACGTATGGGTCCCCGTGAGAAGCAATTTCATACCCCCTGATTCATCACAATTCTGCAAGGTGGTTCTGTACACATATGAACCCATTTTACAGATGAGGAAGCTGAGTCTTACACAGTTTAAATTTCATCGAGAGGTCACCCAGTGAGGGAGAAGAGATGAATACAAACCCAGGTCTAATGCCCAAAGTTCTGAGCTTTCTCTTATAACACACTGCCTGGGTTTTTCCTTGCAGAGCTAGGGATACACCCACTGATTTGTGAGATGAGGACCTCCAGGAAGAATTGCTGGAGAACCTGCATTGAAGGGCATCTGTCCTCTGTGTCCTTCCCCAGACTAGACCTCATCAATTGTTCCACATTCTCTTCTCTTTTCCTTTGGTTCATACAAGCGCCAGGCCTGTTTTTGTGATTTTCATTCCCAGTCTGCACACGTCTTCCTCTTCCCAACCGAACTGCAGTGAAAACATTCCTGTCTCCCACCATCTAGTGGTATAACAAGTTTTGTTGGGAGGAGGCAGTGCCAGCTGACCTTGGTGCGAATTAAAACATATCAAAGATACTGAGTTTTAAAGTTGTCAGACTTCCGTTTCCATGAAGAGGAACTCTATTTTCACTCATACTCCAGCAAGAGATTAGCAGCTTGAAATCACTTTGACAGTGTCAGTTGCTCTATTGCATACCACAGGGAATTTTAATTCCAGCCTGTGAAATTGTAATTGCTTCTCAAGGAGAAGCAAGGGATCCTGGGTAATGGCCACAGCCAAGCTCAATGTCAGAGTTGCCAGTTGCTGCCACATCAGATATTACTTGCTGTTATTCAAAAATCACTCCAGCTTTCCATATAGGAAGTTGAACTGGGGAGTGAAACTAAATTAACGGAAACTGTCAGCTGTTCAGAACAGCCCAGACAGCAGTGTGACAGAGGTGGGTGACTTCCCATCAAAAAAAGGGTAACTTTTTCCCTTTTTAAGTTAAGATAAAGAGTTTCACAAACAAATTTCATTACTTAAGGTATGCAGCTAAATGATGTCATTATTAAGCAAAAAATTATCTGGTCCATGCCATGATAAGATTAAAGCTGCCAATTTCATTCACTCCTTCCTGGAAAGAGTAGGGGGGAAAAGTGGCCCCACAGAGTAATTAAAATAATGAAGATAACAAGTCCATGTCAGGCTGATGTTTGCAATGGATTAACATTACCTGCTATCAAAGTTAAACTGTCTGAGAAATTACTTCCTGGCTATGTTTGGAATAAAGAGAATCTGGAGCTACCTCATCTGATTGCAAAACATTTAGAGACAGGGAAAAGTATCGGCAGAGGAGAAGACCTGGTACCCGTCATCTTCTGAGAACAAGGGAAGTTCTCACCTGCACTAAGCAGTTCTAAAATATTTTTTTTTTCTCCTGAAGATCAAGGTAAAAAAAGGGAGAAGGTACTATATAGAAATTCTTAGGAAAATATTAATAGTCCGTGGTATTAACTTTTTGTTTTAGACATTAGAAAAAATTCAGATGAGAGCTCTACTTTTCCTCGCTTAATGATTTTTAGAGCAAATTTCTTTTAATAGAGTTCACTCTTCCAGATAAAGGAAACTTTCCTTTGGAAAGCACAGACTGGTGCCCGTCCCTTCCTGCTATCTTTCAATAAGTGGTGGTGGCGAGGGCCGGGTTTTGTCCTTGCTATTAGTATTGAGTGCTATCTTACGCCCATAATTGTTGTAAACTAGTTGACTAAGTAATCGAAAGCCTGGCTGTATGTGTCTCCCTTTTGTGTGCCCAGCAAGTTTTTATTTTCCTCCAAGTTCCCCTGGATGCCAAGTAATTTTCCCTTCAAAAGAACACAATCTATTATTTTAGTTAGATAGAGGGAAGAATTTTTTTTAAATCCTGTTCCTCTTTTCCGATCACCAATATAATCTCATAAAAACCTAACTTGTTTGTGGCCATGGCGAGAGGTCTCCCTGGATCATTAGAATGTGCTGGGGCATACATAGAAAATAATATTGTTTGACTAAAGAGCTGAGGTGGGCAGGATTTGTATCATAGTGAAAGACCAAGTGGTTCCTTTTTATAATATATGTGCAAATATAGTATAACGCCCAATATATTGCAAGGCCCAACTGAAAGATACTTGGTGTGAAGAAAAGACACCCCAATTAGACTGAAAGCCCAGGCCCAACCCTTTCCCATTTCTTAGTAAACTTTTGAAATCTCAGGCAGTTCAGCTATTACTTTTTGGTACTCTGTTATTTAGATACCCTGAGATCTCATTCCATTTATTCATTTGCTGATCCTCTGCTCTGGTGAGCGTATATCAAATGATACCTGGTGAACAAACCAAATACATCCCAACAGGTAAGTGCAGAGTTCCACCCCAGGCATCTCAACTCCAAAGAGAATACTTAAGGTCGTCCTTCAGAAATGCCCAAGCTAGAGGGCCGGCCTTGGACAAGTCACTTAACTCCCCATAATGTCAGTCTCTCTGTCTATAAATAAAGGGGTCCAACTTTATGCTCTGTGAGCTCCTCTTGTTCTTATTCCAGGCTGTTCTGCAGGGCCTTCCACCCCTGTCTTTTTAAGAAAGGCCAGGATCTGAAGGAGGCAGAGAGATACACTTGATTTCTTGTTAGCCAGTGCTGAGAAAGAGCAGTCTTTCCATACAACCTACTCAACTCACAACTCCGAGTTTCAAATATTACTGTAAGAAAGTTTAAATTCCCTGACACATTACAGAGAGATAGAGGTTATTCAGGATTGATTACCAGATGGCAGCCAGTGGTGACTTTCTGGGGCTTTAAATTTGTGACTTCAGTGTGGGTTGCCACAGGTTTCGCTTTTGATATTAATTGGAGTTACTGCAGCTCCTCAGATATACAGCTTGACTCCGCCATACAGCGTGAAGGAAAGCTAGTGTTAAATTGCCTTCCCCCCACCCACTTTCTTTTTGATTTGTATGTCTAAAGGCATTAAAAATATTCTTCCACCTGAACTACAACATTTTTAGCTACTGAATGTCCTTGTAGCTTGTCATAATTCTGGTGCCACCAAGCAATCTGATTTGATACAATTAAAATTTTTAGATTGGTATCCAACCAACCTCTGTCTTTCTAAAGATTGCTTTGACACTTCCAAACTTTCGGCCTTCGAAAATCTTGGAGGTTGTTGGGTTAAGAGGGGAAAAGAGAAGAGGGATCCTAAGTTAAGGCTTGAGATCTTAACTTGCATGGATGGGGTGACAAGGAATGGATGAGAAGGAAAACTACGGGAGAATCAGAGATCAAAAAGACGTAAAATCAGGGGGAAAGATGAAAGTTGTCGAGAGCGACAGTCACAGCAGACCTTCCTTCAGAGGCTGGAAGATCATTCTGTGAAAAGACACAAAACCCAATCCATCCTGAATTTGTCTTCATGTAAAACATTTAAAAGTGAGATTTAAAAAGTTCTTTGTTTCCTCTGGTTGGGATGATGATTCTATAAGCTCTTTCTCCTGGTGTGTTTTTTGCCTGACCTCTGATTTTACTCTTGGATATGGAACCAAAGAAGCTGTGATATTGACTACTGACAACTGTTTTCTGGGTGAGAGACTCTGCTATCATCAGGGTTATTTACTCGGGCTCAAAACATGAAGTTGAGACCAAATGACAGTCTAGTTTTTCTAGTCTTGTAGACATCCAAATTTTAACATTTTAATGGGTCAATGATCAGCAATTTAGAGTTTTCCTGTGAACTCTGGAATTAAGGGTGGTGAACCATGAAGTGGTACCTGTGGTAGCAGAAGTCCTTCCCTTCCATCTCCCATGATACCAAGTAAGACTGCAGAACTCACTTAGGCTGAAAACAAACAAGGGAACAAACAAACAGAAAACCCATGGAAACAAGAAACCGGGAGTGTCTGCCCTCTAAGATCATGGCCTGAGATGGTAAGCACAAGGGGCTTTTTTGGTAAACATTCATATCCATTTAGTAAGAAAGAGCATATGAATTCCTAACTGAACACATGTAGTGAGAGAATTTGAGATACAGAAGATCAAAACTGGAAAGCTGGAGTCAATCATGTAAATCACAGAGATAAGCAGAGAAGGTAGCAGGCGTTGGAGGGACAGAGGGTTGCTAGTTCCTCAGAAGCTATTCGGTGTGGACGTGCCAAAGCAAAGATTAAGTAAGGATCCAAGATGCTGAACTGCAAAGACAGGACCTGCCTCTTACTGAGGCACTTTCTTAATTGAGATAATGATGACATCCACGTATCCATTTCCAGCTATGTTTGGCAGCAGCAATTACAAAACAAATAAAACTCCAGTATCAGCAACAATCCTAGCACCAGTAAGGGCAACGACAAGAGCAAGGGTCGCCGCCAACAGGCTCGCTGATAGTGCTCCTAGAAATGGACACTCGGAAGTAGAGGTTCATCTTCTCTTCTCCATCCCAGGAAGGTTCTTACTGTGTTGCACATTTCCAGAGCATCAGTACGGGGTAAAGTAAGGGTCCCACTGACCCTGAGCTCCAGCAGGAGAACCAGCATCCCCCCCACATTATCACTGCTTATTTCTCCAAATGTGACTCTCTTCATAGCCTGTGATGTTTAGAACCTGTTTATTTTTATTTATTTATTTTGAGACAGAGTCTCACTTTTTTTTCCTTAGTAGAGGGCCATGGTGTCGTAGCTCACAGCAACCTCCAACTCTTGGGTTCAAGTGATCCTCTTGCCTCAGTTTTTCGTTTTTAGTAGAGACGAGGTCTCATGCTTGCTCAGGCTGGTCTTGAATTCATGAGCTCAAGCAATCCGCCCGCCTTGGCCTCCCAGAGTGCTAGGAGAACCTGTTTAGAAGCCTACAGCGGCTCTTTGCTGCCTATCAAATAAAGTCTAGATTCATTAGCATGGTATCAAAACCCTTCACAACGTGACCCGAGCTTGTTTCTTAGTTTGATTTCTAGATACTTGGCTTGCATATTATCTATCTTTTTCATCATACCCAATGTAAACTCTGCGTCCATTAAGTTGTAACTCCTCCTTCCCCCTCACCTCAGCCCCCAGTAATCTCAATGAATTTGCCTATTCTAGGTACCTCGTGTAAGTAGAGTCACGCAGTATTTGTTCTTCTCATGTCTGGCTTAGTTCACTGATTCTAATGTTGCCAAGGTTCATCTATATTGAAGCATTTCACTCATTTTATGGCTGAATAATATTCTGTTATTATGTATATGCCACATTTTGCTAATGCTCGTATCTGTCAATGGACATTTGGGTTGTTTTCACCTTTTGGCTATTGTGAATAACGCTGCTATCAACATTAGTATGCGGACATCTGTTTGAGTGCTTGCTCTCAATTCTTTTGAATATATAGGTAGGAGTGGAATTGCTGGATCATATGGTAGTTATATAAGGCTTAAATTTTGAGGAACCACTAATTTCCATAAAAAATTATGAGGATTCCAGTTTCTTTACACCCTCGCCAACCTTTGTTATTTTCTGCTTTTTTTGACAGCAGCTATCCTAAGGGGTATGAGATAATACATCATCATTTTAATTTGCATTTCCCTACTGACTGGCAATGTTGAGTATCTTTTCACGTGCTTATTGAGCTGTCTATTAATACAGGTATATCGTCTTTGGACAAATGTCTATTCAAATCCTTTACTCAGTTTTGAATTGGGTTGTGTTTTGTTCTTGTTTTCTCTTGTAGGGTTTTTTTGTATATTTTATAGATGTCAAACCCTTGGCAGATTTATAAGTGTTTCCTCCCATCTATAGGTTGTCTTTTTGCCTTCTAGATAGGGTCCTTTGATACACAGAAGTTCTTAATTTTGATGAAGTCCAATTCATCTAGTGTTTCTCTTGTTGCTTGCACTTTTGGTGTCATATCTATGATATCATTATCAAATCCAAAGTCATAAATATGTTCCTTGGTTTTCTTTCTGTGGGCTTTGTAATTTACCCCTTAAGTTTTCGGTCTTTGATTTATTTTCAGGTAACTTGTGTATATAGTGTAAAGGTCCAGATTTATTCTTTTGCATGTGAATATACAGTTTTCCCAGCAGAATTTGCCTTTGTCTATTGAATGGCCTTGGTACTCTTTTTGAAAATTAATTGACCAGGCCATTCCTGTAGCTCAGTGGGTAGGGCACCAGCCATATACACCGAGGCTGGCAGATTCGAACCCAGCCCAAGCCAGCTAAACAATAATGACAACTGCAATAAAAAAATAGCTGGGTGTTGTGGCAGACGTCTGTAGTCCCAGCTACTTGGGAGGCTGAGACAAGAGAATTGTTTAAGCCAAAGAGTTAGAGGTTGCTGTGAACTGTGACGCCAAGGCACTCTACTGAAGGTGACAGTGAGACTCCATCTCAAAAAAAAAAAAAAAAAAGAAAGAAAGAAAAGAAAATTAATGGACCATATATGTGAAAATTTATTTCTGGGCTCTCTATTCTTTCCTTCCTTATGAAAATAGAAGGAATTGTTTGGTAAACCTTTGCTTTGTTGCTAGAAAATGGTATGTTTGTCCTTATGCCAGTACTGTACTATTTTAATTCCTGTAACTTTGTTGCAAAGTTTTGAAATTGGCAAGTGAGTCCTCCAATTTTATTGTTCTTTTTCAAGACTATTTTGGCTATTTGGGGTCTCTTGAAATTCCACACGAATTTCAAGGTTGGCTTTCTATTTCTGCACAAAAGGCTACAGGAATTTCAGTTGAGATTACATCAAATCTATAGCTTACTTTAGGTACTATTGACTTTTAACAATGCTAGTCTTCCTACTCATGAACATGGAATGCCTTTCCATTTTTAGATATTCTTAAAATTCTTTCAGGAATGTTTATTTTAGTTTTTAGTACACAAGTCTTTCACCTCTTTGGTCAGATTGATTCCTAAGTATTTAATTCTTTCAGATGTATTGTAAATTGAATTGTGTCCTCAATTTCTTTTTTTTGGACTATTCATCGCTGGAGTATAGAAACGCAACTAATTTTTGTGTATTGACCTTGTAATCTATAACTTTGCTAAATTCATTTTATTAGCTCAAGTAGCTTTCTTGAGGATTCTTTATACAGAAGATCATATCATCTACAAATAGAGAAGTTTGACCTCTTCCTTTCCAATTTGATGCCTTTTACTTCTTTTTGTTGTCTAACAGCTCTCACTAGATCCAGTACAATGCTGAATAGCAGGAGTGAAAGCAAGTATTGGTTCTTGGAATCAGATGTCTATAGTTATAATGATTAATTTAGGCAGATTAGACAAGCCCAGGAGTTAAAATTCCTAGTTCTTTAGCCTTGTTCAAAGTCCAAGTCTTTCCTTACCTTGAGCCAAGTTTGTTCCCTCCACTTTTTTTCTGGGGACTCACTTCATTAGTGCTCATAAGTGTATTCAGATGCCCGTAAACTTGAAGACTGGAGGAGACCAAATAAAATCCTTTGCTTTGACTCCTACACAGTTGAAAAATTTCAACTATGGAACTCTAGGAAACAGTACTATGAGAAAATAATTGACAGAAAACTAATGAAGAATAATAGTGTCTGCGTTTCCTCTTATCCCCAAGGCAGCGTGGGGGAGGGCATGAATCCTAGGCCTCCCTATTAATCTGGTTGCTCTTTTCATCTTTGGCTATGGATAGCCTCCTTCTTGATCTTAGACTGGCCACTCAAATCTGTGCTCCACACTATTCATTAATTTGATCTTCTCAAATACAGCTGCAATCCATTTTCTTTGAATTTTTTCTCCTTTGCTGCAGTTGTTAGAATCAGACTTAGAGTCCCTTGAGGCAAGAATCTTTTCATTCCACATACAAATCTTTAGGGTGGCTACATGTTGGTATCAGAATTTAGCACACCTAACTTTATAAAATTGATTTTCACCTTTAAGTGTCTAATCATAAAATATAATGGTATGTGTCACGCACATGGTCTCATTTTATCTTCCAATGACTTTATTTTATGGATGAGGGTTAAAAAGACAAAGTGGCCTGGTTGGAATTTGAACCAAAGTTTTGCTGATGTCACAAATCTCATACTCTTTCCTTATGATATCTGTGACAAATTTTTATTGCAAAAACACCCTGAGACCTGAATCTGATTGATTCAGATCCTTAACTGCTTTAGTTCCAACATCATGAAAATCAAACTCAAGGGCAAGCCAACTACAACTTATCAAACACATACTACTGATAGGCTTCTTCTTTAAAATAGGAACAAAATATATTGAGAAGTGATCAGGACTCAAGGTTAAGTTTGGTATGGATCCTCTGACTCAGATTATACCACAGAGCGTAAGTTCTCAAACTTTCTTGATTCACAACACCCCTAGGCCAAAAGAAATAACTAACCCTTCTGTTTATTAAGGAGGTAGGTCCTGACAACTTAATAAGCACCTATGCCATAATATTTTATAAGAACTGTTTGAAAAAAATCATACTTGAAAAATGTTATTTCATATTAAAACTACCACAATTACTTATGAATAGCAGGTGTGCCTCTGTTGGGCACTGCATCACTTCTCAAACTTGGAATATGATCATCAACCTTCATTTCTTGTTCCACGTTTGTTTCACTTGATACTTGCTTTTTACCACAGCAACTGCTGAAAAATTCAGTCTTATAAAGACAGGGTGTCATCAAGAAAAGTTGCACAATCTAATGCTGAAAACTGTGAACTATTTTGAGCTAGTATTTTGCCTGGCATCTGACAGATGTTGCTGTATTTTCTTCAAAATTTTAAAATATCCCAGGGTGCTCTAGTGAATTTATTGCAGCACCATGGGGTACCTTGGGGGATATAGGAAGCCTTTCAAAAACATGCATATTCTTTTTTAAATTGTATATAATTAAGGTATATAAGATGATGGTTTGACATACATGTATCTAGTGAAATGTTTACTACCGTTAAGGAAATTGACATATCCATCTTATCACATGATTACTTTTCCCCCTTCTTTTTCGCTTTCCTCCCTTTTTACTTCCTCTCCCTTTTCTTTCTTCCTTCATTGTTTCTATGTTTGTTTTATGACGACAAAACCTCTTGAAGCTTTATTTGTAACTCTGATTCTCCCTCCATGACATCTTACAATACACACTGCAATTTTCAACCTGGAGTGATGTCAATGGGAGTAGCATATGTTTTGACTAAATGACATATGGAAATCTGATGTTTAGACACATTTTTCTAGCAACAAAGTAAAGTTTTTACCAAACAATTCCTTATATTCTCACAAGGAAAGAAGGAAAGAAAGAGAGAAAGGAAGAAAGATTAATAAGCCTTTATTTTAAACGCAAGTACCATGCATATTCGTGGTGCTGGACAACCCAGAGTGAAGGACTGGGCTCCCCCAGGACTCAGGCATTCACATGGACTAGACACATATCTCTTGGCACAGGTCAAGTTAGGTCAAAGACAGAACAAGGGAGCAGAAAAGTTTTATAGCAGAGGGATACATGCTTTGGAGCTCGGCTGCGTTCAAGTCCTACCTCTAAATTTAATGGCTCTGTGTCCCTTGCACAAGTTACTCACTTTTGAGTTTTAGATTTTGTTTTCAGTAAAATGGGAATACTAATACCTATCTCAAAGTTGTTCCTTTATGACTGATTGACCTGTAAAGCGCACATCATAATGTCCAGCTCATTTAAAGGCTAGACAGTTAGCAGTTATTAATATTATTATTAGTAAAGGACTGACCAAGGGGAGGAAGACAGCAAAGAAAATTCTGCTGAAGAATACAAAGATACATAGAGGAAAAAAAAAAAAACAGTGGGGAGAATGGCAGAGTTCATGTCAACTGCTGGTGGGGGTGTATACTGGTACGGCCACTTCAGGAGACCATTCGGCAGCGTCTACTAAAGCTGAACATGCAAATTTCCAAGTTCAGCAATTCCACCCTAGACACATACTCGCCACATGAACACTTCCATAAGTGTGTCCAAATATGTTCACAGCAGCATTATTCATAACAGCCCAAAGTCAGAAACTTAAATGGAGAAGGGATACAATGTGGTATATTCATACAGTGGAATTCCATCCAGCAATGGACTTGAATGAATTCCCGCTACACACACCAACACAGATGCCTGTCAAGATCACCGCTGAGCAAAGGGCAGACATGCAATAGTGCGCCCTGCGAGCCTACAGCTTTAGAAATGAGGACAGTGATTCCTTTTGCGGGGGGCAGAATTGGCCGAGAGGATGCAAGGGAGCCTCTTTTTTTTTTTTTTTTTAGAGACAGAGTGTCACTTTATCACTCTTGGTAGAGTGCTGTGGCATCACAGCTCACAGCAACCTCCAACTCCTGGGCTTAGGCAATTCTCTCGCCTCAGCCTCCCGAGTACCTGGGACTATAGGCACCCACCACAATGCCTGGCTATTTTTCTGTTTTGCAGTTCAGCCGAGGCTGGGTTTGAACCCGCCACCTTTGGCATATGGGGCCGGCGCCCTACTCGATGAGCCACAGGTGCTGCCTGGAACATGTTTGCTTTTTGAAAATCTCTGTGATTTATGTACATTTTCATATAAATGTTTTACTTTAATAACGGAAAAGATTTCTTCATAGGTTTCCCTCTTAGCAGAGAGAGAGACACATTAAAAAAACAGACTTCAGTATTAAGGAGCAAGCATAAGAAGAAAACAACAATGATGTTTACAACCTGCAAGGCCAGCGTCCTATCATGGCTGACGCTTCGTATGAATCAGGTTATATTCTGCCAACCACCCACAGATCTCAGTGGCTTAACACAACAAAAGCACGTTTCTTGCTTATCAAGTGCATGTCTCACCTGCACTGGCAGGGGCTCTGCTATCGCCCTAACTCAGGAACCTGGGCTGAGGGTTCATGATCATGACCACAGTAGGAAGAGTGGGCACATGGTGAACTGAATCACGTTTGCCCCAAAGGAAGATATAATCCTTGCACTCATATTCCACCAGCTAAAGTTAAGCCCCATGGGCATGCCTAACTTCAAAGGGGTAGAAGAGAGCTTCCCTGTGGGCCTATGGACCACAGGGGATGGGCTACAACATGACGGCTGTCCCGATGACTGTGCTCACTCCTGTGCTCCCAAGCTCAGTCTCATGCAGGGCCCTGTGCACGAGAGTTATAGGCACCACCACATCCTTCTCTCCTCCCTCTCTCTGGCAGGAGCGCATGGAGAAGAGACAGCTGAATTTCTAGATTGCTGCCAACCCCCTTGCCAATTGGTCACCATTTGGTGACTGATATCATGTGGGACCCAGTCCCTGATTCAAGGCAGTGGCTTTGGTCTCTTTGTGGACCCAAGAGCAGAATGGAGCTGCCTCCTAACAGAGGGTAAATGAAAGGTGTGGCAAGGAGTGGCAACAATCCTGTGTGGCTGAAACAGTCCTCAGGCATCCTCGGCTTCAGACAGTTGAGTGCATCATTCTCTTATAGAAAGAAAAAATATAGGAAGGAGGGTGGAGGAGAGGAAAGTCCAGAGATAGAAGGGAAGAAAGAAACAGATGAGGGGGTAAGAGAGAAAGAGTAAAGAGTCAGAAACAGGAGGTAGGAGGAAACCCTTTCTGTCTCTGACCTCTCACAGGTGTAAAGCTTTCCTTATATCCTGTCAAGCTTTGGATGACATTTTTATCTCTTGCTACGTATTTTCTTAAGTAAGCACCACACTGGAACCCACTCCAGTTATTAACAAAGAAAAGAGCATATAACTCAAGAAAGGAAGTATGTGCAGGCTCCTCTCCTTTCTCGGCGCCTGCTGAGAAGGGGGGCTGCTCCTGAGCGCATGTGCACCCCCAGGACTCAACGGGGCCCAGGCAGATGTTTGCATTTTAAATGTGAGTACTTCTTAGCAGCACATACCAGGTTCAGGAGAAATAAGCTAATATTAAAGTATATATATATTTTTGAGATCACCAAATGACGACATAATTAAATTTTAATTCAGATTGCTTAAAAACACGTAAGAGGCTGGAACATTTCTTCTGGGATCAAAGGAAGAGCTGAACAGAGCAGGTAGGGGTTTCAAGATGAAAAAAAATCCTACAGTAGCCACGAGGCACCTGCTTTCCCTTTGCCTATACAGTCTGATAGGTCATTTAAATTCTGATAACAAAGGATTTATTTATTACACTGGTTCTTTTTTTGTATGTGAAAGAAATCACTTTACTTAGTAAGGACCACTGGGGTCAGGTAGAAATAAAAACATTTACTCTAACTCATCAAAAATGTCAGAAAAGGGGCACAGTTTGTTTCAGATGAACCCAGTTTTCCAAAGTTTGTGGGGGGCCACAGAAGTGGGTGATTCCTCCACTTTCACAGAATGTCGCCAGGAGTCTGTTAATCGGAAGACTCTCATGCACATTCCATAAGCATTCAAGTTCCCAAGGTAGGTTTCCATATAAACTTTTCAGGAACATATCTGCTGTGAAAAATAAGTTGTTTGTAGCACTGGGACTCCAAACAAAGCATGAAGAGGAAGATACACTTGAAAATGTTTATTAAAGATTGAAAATTCTTCCACATAAGGAAAAGATGACCAGAGCCACTATACAATCAGGTTCAGACTTGAAGAATGGAGACTAAAAAAAAACCAAACACAACCACTTGCCTTTCTTGCTAAAGATAACCCCAAAGGAGCATCCTTTGAAAGATATGCTATCATAGCTGTGATTGGGTTTTGGCTCAAATAACCAATGGGCCCAATTCAATGGGAGACAGGGGAGCCTCATTAAAAATAAGTGTGGCTGAAGAGGGGGCCGATGTGAATTAGTCCCCTTTGAGAACTGATGCGGTCACCCTCCTGTTCATTGAGGATTTTAATTAGAAATTTATTCTTCACAGATGGTTCATTTGCTTGTGTTCCAGTTATAGACCTTGACCAAAAAAGCGAGAAGAAGAGCAAGCAGAGCCACGCCCACAGACATCCTTGGTGTCCAGCCTTGATGCAGCCTCTGTATCTGCAGCGCCATTCTGGAACTTTCTGGGCTGTGTGGAGCTGCAGCAGGGGTGTGGGATACTGCACCCTGGTGATTACCAAGCTGATTTCTGAATTCCTACGAAGAGAAAAACAAAGAAGAAAAAATGATTTCAAGATGCAGTGAAAGCCCTGTTGTGGTATCAATCAAGTAATTTGTTCCTACAAGGTGCAACTGTCCACTTACCCCTTCACAAAGGCACATGTGAACACCCACCCTGGGCCAGCTCTTTCCTTGAAGGGCCAGGCTAAGTTTGTGACTTTACAGACTATAGATGAATCGTATGAAGAGAGATGGACAGCGTTTATGGAGAGTCAAGGCGGAATTCATGCAGGGCAGGATTTGTGTAGAGTGGAGTCTTGTCACAGATGTATTCCACACATAGTCCCCTCGAAGTTCCCTGGTGTGCTGCACACATTGTCTCTGTGTGCTAGACGTGGAAAAGGTGGACCACCGGGCTTGGAGCGTGCGCAGGAGCTCAGAGACCCAACAGCATTGCTCTGTAGGTGGTCTCTGGGCAGAGGTTTCTGAGCTGGTGTTTGGAAGTGTAGAGTGGAGTGCCTGGCTACTCTCAGTGGCGTGCTAGTCCTTCAAATTTGGGACTCCCTCGTGGTCCTTGTGGACAAGTCTGCACCTTACAGTCACATGGGAAGCAGAAGCAGGTACGTGCAGCCACCAGAGGCCACCTGCCCTGCCACACTCTGCAAGATCAAGGTGGAAGCTTGACAACAGATCAGGAAGGGGAAAACGTAGCCTGTCTCTGCCGTACTGTGCTGCTTTTCTTATGTTCACCTTGATTAAAGGCTTTTGATGATACTATTTCTAAATATAGAAAATGTTGGGAAATGTTGGGAAAATATAGAAATGTTGGGAAAAACATTTCTCAGATGACAGAGTCATCAGTAACCAGCTAGCTTTGTATACTTCAATCGTCACTACCACTGTGATACAAGAGGAAAAATAATTTACAAATATAGAAAAGACAAGGTCTTTCTCATAAAGTCCAAGATAGTCAAACATGTAAATGTACAACTGAGGCAGGTTTCCACACAGTTAGAACCAGAGTTCGTGAATAAAAAATAGCGTATGTAACATTTCTATTATGTAATAAAAATTGCTTATAGGTGATTATAGGTAGCCACTAGAAAGGTAAAAGTTGCCTGGGCCTGCTTAACAACAACAAAAACAATTTAGGCCAGGCATGGTGGTTCACGCCTGTAATCCTAGCACTCTGGGAGGTCTAGGTAGGTGAATTGCTTGAGCTCAGGAGTCGAAGACCAGCCTGAGCAAGAGAGAGACCCTGTCTCTAAAAAAAATAGCCGGGTGTTGTAGTGGGCACCTATAGTCCCAGATACTCAAGAGGCTGAGGGAAGGGGATTGCTTGAGCCCAAGAGTTTGGGGTTGCTGTGAGCTGTGATGCCACAGCACTCTACTGAAGGCAACAAAGTGAGACTCTGTTTCGGAAAAAAAAAAAAAAGAAATATAAAAGTTGATACACACAAAATGCTCACAGAGCAATGTATATAACTGACTTTAGAGAAAAACTTACTATGGTCAATAGTTATGGAGAGTAAACAGAAGGCTCAAACCTTCCATAAATCTTGCAAATATCAAGATTACTAATTCCTGAAATTCAAGATACACTTGCATCTATCAAAGTATAACATAGTAAATTTAAAGAATGTTATTGCTTATTAAAACAAACTGAATGTCAACTCTGAGACTTAAATATAATTTTTAAGAACTCAAATTCCACTCAGAAATGCCTTTTTCAAAACAGAAATTTGAAGCAAGGAAGGCTATGACTTCTATCAATCTGAAAGATCCACGTGTTCATCTAGTGACAACAGACTCAGGTGCACACTGAGCATCCCCATCATCCGCTCTGTGTTAACTTCGATTAACATGGGGTTTTCCTCCCCGTAAATCTCACTACTCACTTGATTAATTTCTTAACTTGCTTATTTGCTAACTCTTAAACATATTCTTCTAATTTTCAAAAGCATAGCTTATAAAATCCTATCAAAAGAATAAACCTATTAAAGAAGAACCAAGTATGTGGGCTGAATTAAAAAAAAACAACAACAAACTTTTATGTTCAGAAACTTTAGGGATCCGATATCAATCAGTTAAAGATAAATAAAGACAGTTGGGAGGGTAACAAAGTCTATCCGTAACTGCTTCCTCCTTCTCTGGCAGTTATACATACACTGTTGGGGAAAGAAAAGAGACGCTCTTAACTTGAGCACGTTTAGTGCCAAGAAGCACAGTCGGGACTGGTATTAGCAGCAGTAAGTGTTAACCTCTGACTCTGAATTCCAGCTGGATTCTTAGGCAAATTATCCATCCTCTCTTTGCCTCCACTTCCTCGCCAGTAAAAAGGAGGTACTGTTTGTATTTGTGCATCACAGGGGTGTTATAAGTATTAAATGACATACATATATATGTAAATATATATATGAGAGAGAGAGAGAGATATTAAGTGCTTTGAACATTTAAAACTCAATTAAGATTATAGATCCATGATATTTTGTGGTTCTAAAGAAAAACACAAATGGCTTCAGATATTGTTTTTGTAAAATTTCTGGCAGACCTGGAACTGAACCCAAGTTCAGACTGCCATGTGATCTTAGGCAGGTGGTTTGAGCTTTCTGAGCCTCTTCTCAGAAGTAGAAATGCCAACATCTTCCTTAACATGTTGTTGAAAGGCTTAGAAAAAAATGTGCCCAGAGCAAGGTCGAATACCTGGAATACAAAAGGTTCACAAACAAGGGGGTGATTATGGTGACATCATGGGAATGTGGTTTGGGAAATGAAGAAGTACAACAAACCTAGGGTATTAAACAACACAAATTCATTCTCCTACATTTCTGGAGAGTAGAAGTTCTAAACCAAGGTGTAGGCAGGGCTGCACTCCTTTCGGAGGCTCTAGGAAATGATCTGTTTCCTTGTCCTTGTTAGCTTCCAGAGTTTGCCTATATCCACTGGCTTGTGGCCCCTTCCTCCATTTTCAAAGCCTGTAGCACAGGAGTTTTTATAAAGACCTTTATGATTGACATGGGACCCACTTAGATAATTCAGAATAACCTCTTCATTGCAAGGTTCTTAATTCAATTGCTTCTGCAAAGTGCCTTTTGCCAGGTAAGGTAACACAGTTGGAGGTTTGGCAGGTGCCATTACTGTGCCTGCCACTCATAGCACATGTGAGCCCCCAAGCTCTCATCCCACCAGAAAGTGTGCTCAGTTCAGGAAGTATGCTCTGTTCATATCTTCTTATAGTTGTACATATCCTTTTCTTGGGAGCTCGATGAGCTTGCTGTACAGAGGCCTCTTTTGCAGTTCCTCCTCCTCCTCATCAAAAATATCAACAAACTGTAATACAGCATATGGCTGCAGAGCAGGAAGCATAAGGACTCAGCAAGGAAAGAAGAGGACAGGCTCTGTGTAACAACACTAAATAGAAGAAGTCAAGTCCTCGGAGCCCTCACCATGTGCCCACCGGGGTCTGAGTACTAAGCATGCATTCTCTTCTTTAATCCTGCCCACCACCCAATGGAGTAGCTAATGCTAGTTAATCTTGCCTTTAAGTCACTCTCCCCACTCTCAGAGAGCAGGTAGAAATGGTGAAGCAGCTGAGAGGCTTGGCTTTAGTCATACTAAGCACAGCCCCATAGCAACACATCAGGGAAGTGTTTATAGTCTAATTTAAATAAAAGACAAAAACCCACATACTGCTTAATTATTAAATGGCTATGAATATCAAGATTTCCACCAAACAGATTGTATCCATTTTACTTGCTACTGCATCTCCTGGAGGTAATAGTGTTGTTTTGTGTCTTCTTGCAGAAGCCCATTCTAGGAAAGTCAGCCTCAAGTTATGTGGGGACTTTCATGCTGTCTGTCTTGCAGTTCTGAGTCATGCTGAGACTTTGTAAATGTGACCCGTAGATGGCACATGGCTGAGTTTGCTCTGAATACACACACACACGCAGACATACTTGATGTGCTCACATTAGAACACACTGCAAAATGTGTTTTAATGAGGAACAGTTGGTCTGGTTCTGCTCAAATAAAAGATATCCCTGTAAGAGAGTTGCCACCTGTCTTCCCATCTTGCAGTGCAGCTTCTAAATGAGTTCTTCTGTCCCTGACACCTGCAGGTGTTGCCAGGGCCCTGCAATTGCATTCCATGTGCCAACTCCCTTCCCCAAATTGACAAGACAACCCTGTCCCTGCACTTCATGTCATTACCAGATACCAGGACATACAGGGGATTAAGGGTGCCAAGCTATCTTTCTCCATTATTCTTCTAGACAGTCCCCAAATTGGGATCATTTTATTATCATATAAGCAGAAGTGCCGGAGTACCCAATTATCTCCAAAGCAAAAATGTTAGCATTTTCTAGTTCTTGAAGTCTATGTTAAGAAAGTGTTATGTGCATAGTCCGTCAGCATTATAGGGATGCTGGAATGTAATAGAATCAACACTCGAAGTTGGAATTAATTATGCTTTTCCATTTATTCTGGAAGAACATTTACATTTTAAGACCTCTGTCACACACTCCTATGATGAGAGCACAATACTGTCAGCTCTTCTGTATCACTTTTGGGAAAGAGCAATTCTACATCAGACATCATTCACATGAAGTTGTTCCCTCACCCCCTCACCCCTAATGTGTACTTGCTATCAGGTCATTAAAATTGCAAAGAAAAAATTTTAAAATTGAGCATACACACACAAAAGGAACACTCTAATCTTGGGTTTTTATCTTATTTTTATCTTATTTTGGTGATGGCAAAGCAAACACAGGGCTTTGCTAATAAGGCTAGACATAAATTATTAAACTATCTACTGTACGATCAAATGCATTTCAGATTATATTCTGAATAATTTTGCCTTGACATCCACCAAAGGAATAGATCTGATGTGCCCCTGCATGGTCTCAATGATCCCGCTCTTCCAGAATGCCCAACCCTCGGACTTGAACTGCACCGAATAAAAGAAATAGATAATCATATCAAAAACCAAAGCTCAGCATCTGCCCATCACCTAATTATTACCTTCTGCAAGAATTCATTTCATCTGACTCGAGATGTGAAAACATCTCTTAAGCTCTGAACTTAACTTTAATGGCTTCAAAACATTTCTTATGTGTAAATTTTTCTCATGGCTCAGAGGCACTGTTAGAACTTGAAGTGCAAGCTAACAAGGAGAAAGAAAATAATGTTTGATAGCTCCTATCTCAGGATAAATTAGAGTTTAGAACAGGCTTTTTTCCCCCCACTGAGCCTGAACATATGGGCTATGCACAAAACCTACTGAAACCAAGTATGTGACCAATGCCAGGAAATACTCTTGAAACATACATTATGCAGTACGGTATATGTGTACTATCTGAAGAGAATCTAAAAATTTCCTGATTTTGGAAAGTTTGCTTTGAAAACAAAATTATAAACTATGTCTATAATCATTGTATTTTAATCCCTCACACATAAGGAGGCTCCTCCGAAAGGAAGCCTCGCTACTGGGATCTGCTGCATCTGTTCTTGATAAAAAGCGATGAACGAGGGTGGCTTCTCAGTCACTGTGAAGCGTTCTCCACACTCCAGTTGGGGCTTCTTTCTGATACCTTCGTTTTAAACTCGCTTTATCTTTCCTTAGCTGAGTACCAAATATCCATTCAAATGAGCTTACATTTCCCTAATTTGAGACCTGTGACATCCACAAGAAGGACAGAAGACTCAGATCTAGAATTAAATAACACAGCATAAAAACCTTTGCCGACAGTGGGGCACCGTCTTTTGTTCATACATAATTTTTCCAGTTTCACAAACAATGAGCAGTAGCAACCTCTGCCAGAAAGGTATGTCCTCAGAGGTGTGGCAACTTGGCCGGAGATAAACTCATTTCTACTGCTTCCTCGTTATTATTTAAATATTTTTATTCAAAGAAAAGACACATAGAGAAGGTTCTCATACTAGCTGCACTTGAGGAAGACCCAAGTATTTGTCTACCGGGTCAAAGTATGGAAATGGCTATGAAATTTGTCATGTAAGTCTCTTGCTAAATAAACAGCCACAGATGTATGGGGGAGTACACTCGCTCGCATGCACATACACACACACACACACACACATACACGGAGCAGGCCTTGACAGAAAGAAGAGACCAACAGGCACACTTAGACCTATGAAGGATGCAAAACAGCCTTCAGGAAGAAATCTGCACGCATCTCTTTTAAATAGGTGACTGGAGATGAGCAGCAGGACAGTGGGCACAGGCGAGTGGAAATAAGCACTCCAAATAGGTGACTGGGGAAAACTGCTCCATAATGGTGGCAAAGCTGAAGAAATGAAAAGTGAAGTGGGTCAAGATGCTTTCCTGATGATGAAATTCTTTCAATGATCTCTGAAACCACAACTGAAATCATTCTCTTTCCAAGGAGTGCACTGAGGAAGCAGTGAACTAGGATGTTGATGAACATCACAATTCAACTTAATCTCTAGGTAATCAATTGAACTCAAAGTAATTGCTCTGAAAGCTTCCCTTCCAACTAGGTAACTAGGAGAGTGTGTTGGCAGATGTTTGGTTTATATTTGAGATTGTGAAGGAGTCACGTGTGATGTTAACTGTTATTACAAAGGAACCCTCTCATCATATTCTAAGTATCTTTTTCAATGACACTGGATACATGGTTTTAGTGTCATTGAGCTCCATGAACTACATAAAATGAACAAAAGGGATGGCAGGTGCTTTATTCTGTCTCAGAGAGTCTCATAATGACGAGCTAACATGTAAAATTTTCCTAAAGCTACCATGATGGCTATTCAGCTTGAAAAATGCAGATAAATTAGTTAGGAAAAATTACTTGGGACATACAGTTGGCACTCCACATCTGTGAGTTCCACATCTGTACCCTCAACTAAGCACAGATCAAAAATACTTGGGAAAAAAAAATCCACACAGTTCCAAAAAGCAAAACTTGAATTTGCCACATAATGAATGCTTTGTTCAATCCACATGAATGCAGTGATATGTAGGCACTGTCTTACATGATTTAAAGTATATGAGAGGATGTGTGTAGGTTATATGCATATAAAATATTTTTAATAAATGCAAATATTGCACCATTTTTTATAAGGGACTTGAACATCTGCAGAGTTGGTACCCAGAGAGGCTATCCTGGAACCAAACCCCCAAGAATACCCAGGGATGACCGTATTTATCACAATAGTACTAAACTCAGCCCCACTATTTAAAGAAAAATCACGTCTCTATGTATTTTCCCATCCATCCCTCAGTTCTATTGTCTTCTTCCAAAGAGCCATTCCACGGCATGCCCATTCTCCTTTTCTCTTTTGAATACAAATACTTTTAAGAAGTAAAAAATAATGGTTCTCTTGAAATTTACTCAAAATAACTGGGCAGATTAATATTAAAAGATTTAAGTACTTATATCACTACATAAGTGTGGTAGGCAGCCTTTAGAGGGACCCTAGAAGTCCTTGCCTCCTGGGGTCCACACCCTTGGGTAACACCTTCCCCTGGACTACGGGCTGAAGTTACTCACTTGTTTCCAAGTAACAGTACTCAACATAAATGACACTTTGCTTCTGATACTAGCTTATAAAATACTGTAGCTTCCATTCTTTTCACCCTGCTCTGAGGGAAGCCAGCTGCCATGCTGTGAGCTGCTCTACACAGAAGCCCACATGAGAAGGGACCGAGGGAGGCCTCTGACAACCACTCAGCAAAGGCCTGAGCCCTCTGGGAAACCCGTCCTCAGCACCCCAGTGGTCGGAGACGCGGACTCTACCAGTCTCACCTGGCTTCGTCCTCACTGAGGACAGTCACTGTGCCGAGGCACCAGCTCGGCTGCACCTGGATTTCTGACTCACAGAAGCTGCGAGGTAGTGTGTGTTCGTTGTTTTGAGGTGATCTGTTATACAGCAACAGCTAACTAATACAAGAAGTGCCAAGGAGAGGGCTATAAACCGATTTACACGCACGGGGAAACCTGACTTGTAACAGATGCACAGCAGGCTAGTAGGAAAAATAGACTGTCAATAACATTTTCTGGAGCAATTGGTGATGTACACATAAAGCAATGAAATTTAACCCCTACCTACCATTCCTGAAAATCAATTCCAGGAAGATTACACATTTAACCTGGCAAAAACAAAACTTTAGACAACACGGGAGGAAAACCTTTCCAATCCAGAAGGTAGGGACACACTTCTTAAACAAGTCACGAAAACATACCAAGTTTTTTAAAAGGTGCCAAAAGGAGGTTAAGACAAGTCAAAAACTGGGAAAGGCCACTTGTTTCACATGTAGCTGACTTCAGACTACATAAAAAAATCCTATATATCAGTAAGAAGGTATTCAGTCCAATAGAAGAGAATGGTCAAAAGACTTTATATAGACTCTTCGCTGAAAAGAAAACCTGAATAAATATACACAGGAAACCAATAAATATGTACAAAATGCTCAATCTCACTTATAATTGGAGAAATACAAGTTAATAACCAATGCGCATAAACACACGCCAGACTGGGAAAGGCAGAAAGCCTGACAGTATGAGATGTGGGTGACAGTGTGGAGGGATCAGGACCCTCTGGCAGTGCTGCTGGTGGGAGGGTACATTAAATGACCACTCTGGGAAGCTGAGGGGAAGTATCTGGTGAGGTGGGGGCTCCCAGACTAGGGAGACTGCTGTGGGCCAGTGCCCATCTCAAGTTCCTATGCTTTAAGGTAAGTGGTTCTATGCAAACCTGGCCTCAAAGGCCAGAGAGCTGAGAGGTCAAGGAAACAGGCTGATAAGTCCAGTTTCTCAGAAAGTTACATTTAATATGGATTTGCAAACATAAGCCATGCCTCAGGCAGCTGCAAGATAGTGCCCCTCCACGCTGTTACCCTTTCAGACCCAGGGCTTATGTACCATAGTGAAAGGGTATGCATGCTTCAGAAGGAATGTGTAGAAAGACAGATAACATCAAGGTTGTTTTGACCTAAGGGTAGGATTTATGGTAATAGTAAAGTAGAAATCTTAGAGGCATTCCTGGAGCTGGGGTTAATCAGAAGTCAACACCATAGATTAGCATCCAAGATGGAGTTGCTTTAGCCTGCACATCTCACGGGATGTAAATTAGAAGCTCTTGCACAGTCTGGGCTGAGGGTGGGGTAGGGGTTGGTCAAAGGTAGGAAGAAACAGCCCAGGAAGTGGGGCTTCAGTGGCAGGGCTTCCACTGGAGAATATTAACTTAATATTCCACTTGGAGAATATTAACTCTCCAAGCTGTCTCTGTAAAACCTCCTGTCTTAGATGGGCTCCAGTAACTAACTTACCCGATAGCACCTCAATTCCTAAGGTGTTCCCTACCCATTTCCTACCTTTCTAAAAATGACTGGCCAGTGTAAAAAATAATTGGGCTATAAATAGCAACTGGACTGTCAGAACACATTCTCTCATTTTTCACTAGGATTCTATTGGATAAAATCAGCCCCTATGTTATCTTCCCCTTGTTGCTATAACAAATTATCATGAACTGAGTGGCTTAAAACAATTTTATCATTTTATAGTTCTGGAGCTCATAAGTCAGAAATAGGTCTTGATGGACTAAAATCCAGTGAGGCGTGGCCTCCCTCCAGAGGCTGAGGGGAGAAAGCCACTGCCTTGCCTCCTCTCGCTTGCATCCCTGGGCTCATGACCCTTTTTATACTCAAAGCTGGCATCCCCATCACTCTGACTTCTAATTCTCCTGCCTGCCTCCTTTAAGTGACTTCGTGTGAGGATATACGAAGAGGGGGAAAGGTTGCACAGACCACAGGGAAAAGCCCAGATTTCACAGAGTTTGTGGACTGAATACGTTAATGGTCCCAACTCCTCAGGCCTCCTTGTGTCTGTGCCTTCTCCCCACAACTGTTAACCCTGGGTCTTGGCCATGTGACTTACTTGACCAATGGCCTGTTATCAAATATGACACATACAGAGGCTTGAGAAGCACCCGTATACATCTGTTTGCTGAGCGCAAGTTCAGGGTAGCCTGTTGTAGGATGAGACATGAATCACAGGTGATCACCCATGTTGTTCCAGCTGAGCCATCTAGATTCCGCCTGTGGAGCCTCCAGACATGCTACCAAGGGCCCACCAAGATTGGAAGAGCTGCTGAGCTCCCCAAGGCTGAGCTAGGAATGGCTGAGCTACCCCATAGCGAAGCTACCCTGCACATGTGTGAGTGAGCCCAGTTGAGGTCAGCTGAACACTGTGACGTTTACAGTGACAACGGATAACTGACATTTTAGTAAGGAGAGTACATATACCTCCAGAAGAAACCCATTCACTCATTTATTCATTCATCCAACAGACACTGACTGACCATTTGCTCCATGCTAGGCACTGTTCTAGTCATTAAGAACACAGAAGCGGATGAAGCAAAGTCCTAGCATGCATGCGGCTTCCATTTTAGTAACGAGATCCTAGCATGCATGGGGCTTCCATTTTAGTAACTAAAGACAAAGAAACATGTAAATATTTATTATGCCTGGTGGTAAATGTACCATGGAGCAAAAGGGAGAACTAGGTTGTGCCAGACAGTGAGGGATTGTGACTTTATAGAGGGTTGGTTGTCCAGGATGACCTCACTGAGAAGGTATTTCAGCAGACATCTGAATGACGTGGATGGCAGACGTTCTGTGAGGTCATCTAAGACAAGGGTGTTCTGTTCCAAGCAGAGACAATGGGAAGGCAAAGGACCTCTAGAGAGAGAAGGCCTAGTGTGTTCATGTTCAAGGAGGCAGGACAACTGGGCCAGTGAGCTTGAGAAGGCCGAGGCCCTGGGCCCTGAAGTCCACTGTAGGGTCTTTGTTTTTCCCTCTGAACATGCTGGAGAACCCTACAGTGTTTTAGAAAATATTTAACTAGGGTATAGTCTCTATAACATAAGATTTACAGACAGGCCTGGGTTATGAATTATAGGTTCTGTAGGTCTGCTCTTAAGTGAATTTGCATGTAAGTTGGAACTGATACATTTACCTATTACCTGTAATAGCCTCCATTTGTCAGTTGGACCTTGTAACTTGGAGACTTATGGTAATATCCTCTGTTCATAAGTGTGAGTTGTATTAGTACAACTAATAATGTAATTATAGATGTTTGTAACTTGGGGCCTATATACAATTCAGTGGCATTAATTTACTATGTTGGGCAACCATTACCACTACTCCAAAACTTTCTCATCACCCCAAATAGAAATTCTGTAACCACTAAGAAATAACTCCCCATACCCACCCCCAGCCCTGATAACCTCGAACCTACTTTCTGTTTCTATGAATTTGCCAATTCTAGATATTTCCTATAAATGGAGTCATGTGACATTTGACCTATTTTGGTCTGGCTTATTTTGTTTTACATAGTATTTTTGAAGGGGATCAATGTTGCGGCATGTGTGAGAACTTCATCCCCTTGCTACCGAGGCCACACCACAAATCCACTGATCACTAACTCTGTGCCAGGTAGTGCTGGATGCTTTCCATGCATCACCTCACTTCACTGTCAAAACCACCCTGTCAAGTGGATTCTGTTATTCTCAATTTATAGATGAGACAATATGCCGAGAGAGGGTCAGTGATAAGAAAATGTTAACACAGTTCGTAAGTGACAGAGCAAAATTTCAAACTCACATTCTGACCCCAAAACTATGTGCTTAAGAGTACTCTATTCTTTTTAAAAGGATGTTTGTAAGAAGGAGGCCCTGGGAGTCCAGAGCCTGTGGAAGTAAAATGCTGATCCTAGTAAAGTCAGCAATGGTTCCTTGCTTTTACTGTCCTTTCAATCTCTCTCTGAAGGGGTGGCAGATGGGAAAGGCACAGCATCCTTATAGGTTGACTTCCTACCAGATAACTGTCCCACATAACTTACTTGACGTATGGATTGCATATTTCTGTTTCTCAGTAATTGTACAGAATTGCATTCAGGAGATAGAAAGAAAATTTGTTTTTCTAGATAAAGACCTATAAGTTTAGAACATTGCCAACTATGTTAGAAAACAAACACACTCTATTTTTTAAAGCGTATTCCATTTAATTTATTTATTTAAAAACAATGCTCAATTGTTTCAGACACAACATAAAGTCAATACTCTAATATGACAGAAGAAACAGGCTGTCACTTCCTCACTGGAAAGGAAGAAAGGAAACTAAAATTCATGATCAGAAGAAAACCTGCACTAAAGTACTCATCCTTACAGTTCCCATGAAAAGAATTTAAATTTGCAAGATTATTATCAGTTTAAAAATGGGCTTTTGCAATCTGCTTATCAAGATGTCAAATGACTTCAAAGAGCAGGTCGAGCGCTTTGAGTGATTCTCTTTTAATCCTCGAAGAATATATTAATATCCTTACTTGAAGGAACAGAAGATTTCAAGCTTTTATGTAAGTTCCCTGTGTTTCAACTTCTAGAATCTGATGCAGAACCCATCCACTCTGCATATCACTAAAAACCAGGTTCATCTGACAAATCTGTGCTGAGTACCAACTGAGGCAGGCACTGTGCTGGGGGTTGGAGCTGAGCAGACCAGCCAGGGGGTCTGCTCTTGCAGACTTTCCCTCACATCGAAAAACCTACTACATTATGCTAAAAACTTTGCACATGCATAGTAGGAATGCCCACAATTCACCAGTATCTACTCCTTTGTGTTTATACAAAAATATGTACTTTCTAGACTCTTGAAGAAGTACATAGTTCTGGCCTAGGAATGTTAATAGAAACACTATCACTCCTGTGCCGATGCTCTGGAAAGCCTGGTTTGACAGCAATCCTTTCTTTGCCATAGAGACATGCAGTCAACCTAGGTTCCCGAGTGACAGTGCTTTCTGGTTGGTAGACGGTGCTTTCTGGTCTGTAGATGGTGCTTTCTGGTCTGTAGACAGGGCTTTCTGGTCTGTAGATGGTGCTTTCTGGTCTGTAGATGATGCTTTCTGGTTGGTAGACAGGGCTTTCTAGTCTGTAGATGGTGTTTTCTGGTCTGTAGACGGTGCTTTCTGGTCTGTAGACAGGGCTTTCTGGTCTGTAGATGATGCTTTCTGGTTGGTAGACAGGGCTTTCTGGTCTGTAGACGGTGCTTTCTGGTCTGTAGATGGTGCTTTCTGGTCTGTAGATGGTGCTTTCTGGTCTGTAGATGGTGCTTTCTCGTTGGTAGACAGGGTTTTCTGGTCTGTAGACAGGATTTTCTGGTCTGTAGATCGTGCTTTCTGGTCTGTAGACGGTGCTTTCTAGTCTGTAGATGGTGCTTTCTGGTTGGTAGACAGGGTTTTCTTGCTGTGTCCTCACACAGTGTAAGGGGCAGGGCAGCCCACTGGGATCTTTTATAAAGATACTGATCCCAATCATGAGGACTCAGACCTCATGACCTAATCATCCCCCAAAGGCCCCACCTCCATATTAGGTCTCAAGAAGTGACTTTTGGGGAGACAGACATCTAACCTACAGCACCTATTTTCTCTTCGCGACTAGACTTTCCCTCCTTGAGGTGATACTTACATCTCAGACATCTGCATCCCAAGCAGTGCCTGACACTGTGCTAGATCTGCTTTAGTAATTCATAGGATGACCATATAACTTATCATACAAACTAGGATATTTTGGAAAGTGAAAAAGGCACTGTTGTTAACGGTATCAGAACAAAAGGCACAGAGTAGGACTGTCCCAGACAAACTGAGACGTTGGGTCATACTTGGCCCTAATGACTTTTGACTGGGTAAAAGGTAAAGATTCTTGTGTGTCTAAATAATGCAGTTAAAATGAGAGTGCTAAAAGCAGTTCTGGAGTCCTAGGTTCAGACCAACACCGGAGACGATACTCTCCTGGAGTCTCCCTCCACACAGCCTGCAGGGATAGGAGGTTTTGGCCTTAGATGGTCTTTGAGGTTCAGCTGCTGCTGAGTACAGCTTCGCTTCTCATAAGGAAGCTTTTTTCATTCACTGCTTTCATGATGAGGAATACCTCTTGCTCTTAAGAGATTCTTTCTAGATTTGTTTAAAAAAAATCCACAAAACTTTAACCACAGGAGTAACTGTGTCACACAGGACAGCTAGCATACTCATGTAAGACCACTTCCCTCCTCCCGGTCCCTGCCCAGAGTCATAATGGCGAGCAGTATTAACAGAAGAACGGCCAGACCAAAATCTCATCCAAGACTAAACCCACATCCATTATTTCTCCCTCCGATATTTAGCCCCATGCCTAAATAATAATATGTCCAGTAAATGCTGAAACCTATTGTAAGAAGCCAGCTGTTGCCTGCATGCTGTACACACGAGTGATTGAGGTTCTGGGCCCTGATTCCTTCTTTCTTGCCCTTAGCTTTCCCTGCCGTAGGCATCTGCCTGTGCTTTGTCTCAAGCTCCCGACCTCTTCTCTCCCCTACCCACAATGTGGGCAAAGGACAGAGGAGGTAGGAAAAATGCCCGCTACAGTGCCTCCTGTGGGTGTGCACAGCGCTGTAAACACCACTCCAGTATGTTCTAACTGCCCTAGACCAGGCTAGAATAACAAACTGAGGCGATACATGTAAAAACCCTCAATACTAAGCATATAGTAGAGGCTCAGTAAATGGAAGCTATTATTAAGATCAAGGCAAAATTAGTTTCTTGGGGAATAACTGATGCCTGCAATTCCTCTCACTTGCAGCCCCAGTTACAACCCTCAGGAAGAGGAAAATTATCATCGCTGTTGGCACAATTAGTGAGGCAAGTGAAATGAAAGCTAATTGTTTAGCATCAGCTCGCTATTAGGACACTTTGGATAGTAGTCAAACTGGTACACGAAAGATACTGTAAACATACTAAACAGTTTGAACTGAAGTAATCTCACTGGTTCACCTGCAATGTTCAATAAAATACAGCTCAGCAGCACAGAATAAAAACTATGTATCTAGACTGTGGAATTCAAATATATCCTAACTGGTCTCCAAAAGAAACCAATGAAATGCAATATGCAAAAAAGAAAATGCATTAAATATTAAATGTACTATGGTTGTTAATGTTTGTTTGTGATACTGGTTTAACATATGGGCAATGAAGAACTTAGTCTTATGTAAAGTTTAATGAGAAAAAAAGGAACTGGAAAAACTGTTTGGGATGAGTGTCAATATCTGGGGTAGGGGGGGCAGAAGGAAAAATAGGAAGAAACACACCCTCATTTGCTTCTAGCATGGTTAGCTGATCTGTTTGAAATTGGATCCACTTTCAACTGTTTTAACTTAATTATTAAGCCATTTCTTAACCTCATGAATGTAGTTTTCAAATCTGGCCCTCAACTAATAGACCCTTTCACTTCAGCGGTTCTGGAAATGAATGTTAGATGGAGAGGAAAGCATTTTAACCGTATTTTTCCAAGGGTCAAAGCTCTGAAAATATAGTATAGTTTACATACAAAACTCGGTACACCTGAATATCCTACTGGCCCTTTGTCTGGTAATGAGGCAAACCACGCTAGCCATGAAAACTTCTGCTTCCTTCCCAAGCGCAGTCGGCTGTGTTGGTACTGAGTTAACTAACCGCTCAAGTGAATCCATTACTAGGATCAAAGTCCCAAGACATGAGAAACAGGTGGCAGCCAGCCACCCTGGGGCAGCCTCCCCTTAACTTGTTAGAAACAGAATGGCAGGTACAGGTCTCAGTTCTAGAATATTCTCTTTTAAAAAAGGAAATAAAGAGGAAGAAATGTGTATCAGCAAGAACAGCCACTTATAGGATGTTACTGGAATCCCTTTCTGTTAATTTGTCATTCTTATTATGTGGAGGAACCTTATGAGTTGATCTGCTTTCAGGTGCCATTTTGTCAGAAACCAATAGCAGGTGAATACAACATTTTAAAATGATAATAGTAGCTAACCTGTATTGACTACTAAGTCATGTCCATGTGTACCCTACGAAGCAGGAACTACTATTATCCTATTTACAGAGGACAGCAATGAGGTGGACAGTAATTTGCCCAAAGTCACACTTTTTGTAAGTGTAGTACAAGGATTCAAACCCAGGTAATCAGAATCTGGAATCCATGTCTTAATTGCTATACTTTATTGTATGGTGGAAACCTATAGAAGAAAAATGCTGTTAAAAAACATCATAACAAAAGCCAGGAAATCTCTGCTTTTTAAAGCTATGCTTACTAAATCCTTTCATCAAATATTTAATATACCTACTATGCATCAGGCACTTTGTCCGTATTATTTTATTTAATCCTCTGAGATTGGTTATCTCCATTTTACAAGTGAAGACACTGTGATTCCAGAAAGTTGTACACGATCACAGGAATTGCCACTGTAGAATGAACCCAAACCTGACAGACTACAAATCTCTGTGCTCTTTTAGTAAAGCTGCTTTACCTTTTCTTTCTTTAAAGCAATTCTTTACTACCAAGAATGAATTCAAAAAGAAAAAAAAAAGCTTTGCAATAAAACTGACTCTAAGTTTCAAATCAGAAGAGGAAATGTTCTTTTCTATCTTCTACTAGGCACAACATAGCTGTGACTTCTGAAGTGCCGATCTAATTTGTTATGACCTGGGCCATACAAGGAATAAAAACATCAGTAGTAAAACCAGTCAGCCTTTACTAAAATAGACAGCAGGAGTGTTCATATTTTCCTACACTCCTAAGGCAGACTTACAACTCTAGTACTATTTTTAACTGAGCACGCAGATGATTAATACTATCCATTTTTCATTATTTTTTCCCTCTATCTCTCTCCTTTATTTTTTTATATCCAGTGTAAACTTTCTTTACTGTATAAAAGAAAATGAATGTCCAGAAATTATCAAATAAGACTCCTGCAATTGAAAACATAAAGGCAGCATGGACCTGGGCTTAAAACTGCAGGCTTGACTCACCCCCATTGGGACAGCTGCTACCAGAAAAAGAGAATAACATGTTGGCATGGATGTGAAGGAATTGGTACCCTGTGCACTGTCAGTAAAAGCATAAAATGGTACAGCTACTAAGGAAAACAGTATGGCAGTTTCTCAAAGAATTAAAAATAGAGTTAGTATATGATCCAGCAATCTCACTTCTGGGTAAATACCCAAAAGACTTGAAAATAAGGACTTGAAGAGATATTATACATCTATATTCACAGCAAGTATTACTCATAATAGCCAAAAGACGGAGGCAACCCATATGTTCATCAATGGATGAATGAATAAATTAAATGTAGCACACAATGGAATACTACTCAGCCTTCAAAAAAGAAAAATTTGTCCAGATATGGTGGCTCATGCCTGTAATGCTAGCACTCTGGGAGGCTGAAGAGGGAGGATTGTCAGGGTCCTGCCCCAGGGTCTTTTAAGACCTGTGGATCCGGCAGCAGTTGACTGGGGAAAAGTTAGAAATGACAACAGGGGACAAAGAGACAAGACACACAGAATAGAATTTTCAAAGGTGGGAGCACAGGGGACCACTGTCTGTTTGTGGGATTATAGCAAGTGGCCCCAAGTGTTTGTTCCACTTGGCTTTTATTGAAGGCCATTTGCTCATTAGCCCAGAGGGTAAGCTGAGGAAGGGAACATCAGCAGTTTCTCTGAGTAAGCATATCAGCTTCTATTATTTCTATAATCACTAACTTTAAGGGTGTGAGTAGTCTTGAGAAATCCGGAACCTGAGCCTTGTGTGGGGGCAGCCTCCTGTCTGTGGTCACACACACAGATTCCTAGGGGGGTATTAATACCCATTAGTTCACTGTGGAGTAAAATGCCACTGGTATCAATTTCCTCTGAAGAATTAATTGTTGGGAAAGAGGAATTTTCCTCTCATCACTACCACAGAGGATCTGCCCTCCTAGCCATATTTTAGGGCTCAAAACGTTCCCTTGGTCTCTGCCCCAGCCAAATATAATTCTCCACAGTGGGTATTTGCTTTGACTGTTAAATAGGCAGGGACGGCCTAGTTAATGTTTCTCGCTAGGCCTTGCACCTGGCATTCTCGTTGGCCATTATTCCTTCAGAGTGCTTACAGACCCAGCACGGGTGTTAGTAAGCTGTATCCCCAACAGGCCAGGATTCTAGAAAAAGCAGGAAACTTGCTCAGATAAGAAATTTAGCAGAGGCTGGTTTGACAGTAAACTAGCTGACTTTCCTTTGTTCTGCCTTGCTTAGCTTACTTTTTTATTTTCCCCCCTTTCTGGGGAGTTTTCCCTTGCCAAGAATGGGGTCTTTGGTCCCTATTCTGCCTGCAGAGGATAGCTTGAACTTAGGAATTCAAGACCAGCCTGAGCAAGAGTGGGACCTTGTTTCTACTAAAAAATAGAAAATTAACTTGGTGTTGTGGGGGGTGCCTGTAGTCCCAGCTACTTGGCAGGCTGAGGTAAGATGATCACTTGAAACTAGGAGTTTGAGGTTGCAGTGAGCCAGGTTGATGCCACAGTACTCTGGCCAAGATGACAAAGTGAGACTCTGTCTCAAAAAAATAAAGAGAAAAATTCTAACACACGCTGCAACAAGGACAAACCCTGAGGACATTATGCTCAGTGAAGTAAGCCAGTCACAGAAAGACAAATACTGGTGAGTATACAAGGTAAGCAAGGTACCTAAAGTAGTTAGATTCACGGAGATAGAAAATAGATGAGAAGTTACCAGGGGCTGGGGCAAGGGAGAAATGGGGAGTTACTGTCTAACGAGTATAGAGTCAGTTTTGTAGGATGAAAAGAGTTCTGGAGATTGGCTATGCAATGGAGTAAATGTACTTAATATTGCTTAACTATACACTTAAAAATGGTTAAGATGATAATTTTTTTTTGTTGTTGAGATGGAGTCTCATTATGCTATCCTTGGTAGAGTGCCATGGCATCACAGCTCATAGCAACCTCAAACTCTTGGGCTTAAGTGATTCTCTTGCCTCAGCCTTCCAAGTAGCTGGGACTACAGGCGTCTACCACAACACCCGACTATTTTTTTGCTGTAGTTGTCCTTGTTGTTTAGCAGGTCTGGGTTGCGTTTGAACCCGCCAGCCCCGGTGTATGTGGCCAGTGCCCTAACCACTGAGTATGGGCGCCAAGCCTAATGACAAATTTTATGTTGTGGATATTTTGCCACAATTGAAAAACAAAAACACAAGCTTCAAAGTTGGATATAAATCCTGACTTGCCTCTCCCACCTTTGAATTTTGTGATTCCAGTTGAGGTATTTATGAGTTACTGATGCTCAGATTCCTTATCTGTGAAATGGGTTAATAATAGTACCTTCCTCACAGGGCTATGAGGACAAAAATAAATGCATGTATGATATTTAGTACAATATTTGGCCCATAATATGTACTCCATAAGTGTTGACTTTGCATCATAGAAGGTACAGAGAATTTAGGTAGTGGTAATTATTTTTAGATTTGATGACATATTGTGGTTATTTTTTTAAAGGAATATTCATCTTTTAGAGGTATTTGCTGACATATTTCTAGATGAAATAAAATGATAAATGAGATTTCCTTCAAAATAATAAGGATGGAGAGAATAAGGCTAGATCAGAACCCAGATGATCTAAGATTGATTATAAGTTGACAATGATCTATGGTGGCTAACTGGTATGTGGAATATAATATAGTATTCTCTCTACCTTTGTATATGCTTAAAAATTTCCACAAGCAGATTTCTATAAAGAGTGTTAAAGAAATGACCGATCCCAATCTTTGATGATGGCTCTCAGTTAATTTTTCTTACTACTGAATGATTGCAGATTTGGTACAGCTATCCACGGTTTTCTTAAGGTGCAATGACTGAACAGTGTGACAACTTTTCCAGGGAAATTTCATCATATAAAAAGATCTTCACAATAAGGAGATGACTACAGAATTAGGTTGCATGTGAGAGCATGATAAAAATATCAATGCTCTTGACATCTTAAAACTGTGTTTTTCTCAAGTTTTCTACTCTCTGGTCCCTTTATATTAAACACACACAGTTACAAATCTCTTTCGCCTCTCCCCACCATCATTTTGAAAACACTCTCCTGAAGAGTTATTAAAAAATAAATGGGAGATGATCTCTATCATCCAAGGAGATATGATAGTTTCTTAAACTGGTACTGGGGATATTTGGTATTATTACATTAAGATATTAAATTGCTTTTACAAATATCAAACATTCCTTCCCTACTTGAGAACTGTTTTCCTAGAAGAGTAAGTCTCAAATGTCAGTGAAATTCAGTATCACATTGAGTCAAAATTCTTATTTAAAGAAGTTTGTTAAGGGCGGTGCCTGTGGCTCAGTGAGTAGGGCGCCAGCCCCATATGCCAGAGGTGGCGGCAGGTTCAAATCTCAGCCCTGGCTAAAAACTGTAAAAAAAAAAAAAAAATAAGTTTGTTAAAAAAAAGATTACTGGGTCCTACTCCTGGAGTTTCTGAATCAGAAGGACTAGTGTGGAGTCCAAGAATCTATTTTTCACAGGTTTCCAGACAATGCTGATGCTGTGACTCTGAGGACCACACTTTGGGAATTCCTGTCCATAGGGGTGTCCAACCTGCAGTCCATGGGCTGCATGCTGACTTTGCCTAGATTTTTTTTTGCTTATCTGTAGTGTCAGATATCATGAAAATTATGCATTGACTCTTTTTTCACTAATCAGCTCTCCAGAGTGTTTGTGTATTTACTGTTTGGTCCCAGACAGCTCTTATTCTTCCAATGTGCAGAAAAGAAAAAAGGCTAGACACCCCTGCCTAGAACATCTATGAAAACTCATGTGTTGAGTCTTAGTAAAGTATCACAAGAATGGAAAAACAACCAGGCGTGGTGGCTTACGGCTGTAATCCTAGCGCTCCAGGGGGCCCAGGCAGGTGACTGCCTGAGCTCACGAGTTTGAGGCCAACCTGAGCCAGAGTGAGACCTCACCTCTAAAAAAAAAATTGCCAGGCATTGTGGCGGGCACCTGTAATTCCAGCTACTCAGGAGGCTGAGGCAAGAGAATCACTTAAGCCCAAGAGTTTGAAGTTGCTGTGAGCTGTGACCCCACAGAACTCCACTGAGGGTGACAAAGTGGCAACAAAATGAAACTCTGTCTAAAAAAAAAGAATTGAAAAGCAAGTATCCAATGAACTGAATACTAATATGCAGCAAGTAGATCATCTGATACATTCTCACATAAGAGAAAAATTCAATTCAGTTCAGGGTGAGGGGAGGAGGAATGAGGGAGGGGGGGAGAACGAAAGAGAAAGGGGGATGGGTGTGTTCCCTCTTCATGGGCACACCTCTTGGGTGCGGGACACAACTACAAGAGGGACTCTACCTAACAAATGCAAACATCGTAACCTAGTTGCTTGTACTCTCACATTAACTGAAATACGAAAAAATTAAATTAAATTAAAAAAATAAAGAAAACTTGGCCGGCGCGGTGGCTCACGCCTGAATTCCTAGCACTCTGGGAGGCCAAGGCAGGGGGGTTGCCTGAGCTCACAGGTTGGAGACCAGACTCAGCTAGAGTGAGACCCTGTCTCTAAAAATAGCTGGGTGTTGCGGTAGGAGCCTATAGTCCCAGCTACTCGGGAAGGTGAGGCAAGAGGATTGCTTAGGCCGAAGAGCTTGAGGTTGCTGTGAGCTATGATTGCAGGGCACTCTACTGAGGGGGACAAACAGATTCTGTCTCAAAAAGAAAAGAAAACTCATGTGCTCTCTGTTTAGTCCATCCATTCCTCCATCCTAAGAACAAAGTCCCCTGATACTGTCTCCAGAAAAACTCATGATCTGTGCTTTCTTTCATTTATATTTATCTCCTTATCTCTAGGATACCTTCTATTGAATAATTATTATATAATCTTTTCCAAAATTACTTATCCAAAAACATTCCTTATTAGGTGGGAGCTGAGATTTTGGCATCCATCTTCCCTAAAAATAATCAGACTAATTTTTTTTTTTTGGAGATAGAGTCTTATTATGTCACCCTTGGTAGAGTACCATGGTGTCACAGCTCACAACAACCTCAAACTATTGGGCTTAAGTGATTCTTTTGCCTCAGCCGCCCAAGTAGCTAGGAGCACAGGTGCCTGCCACAATTTTTTTTTTGGTCATTGTTGTTGTTATAGTTTTCATTTTTTTTTTTTTTTTTTGGTCATTGTTGTTGTTATAGTTGTCATTGTTGTTTGGAAGACCTGGGCTAGGTTTGACATTGCAAGCCCCCTGGGGTATGTGGCTAGTGCTTTAACCGTTGAGCTACAGGCGTCAAGCCATAATCAGACTAATTTTATCTGTCTCTCTTATTCTCTCCTTATTCTTTTCTCTCTAATCAAACTGAAAAGAGGAAAATCATCATAAAGAGATGTTATTATTTGCCTTTTCCATTAGGATATAATTTCTTAGAGGACAGTAACCTTTTCACTTTATCATACTTTTTCTTTTCCATCATGTTATGGGCATTTACCTAATAGTATTTGAAAATAACAAGGAATGACTTACATCAATATTTATATAATTCAAAGCATTCTATCTATTTTTGTTAAGTGAAGTATTCCAATCATAGATCGTTAGAGCCAGAAGCTTGCTTAATGATCACTATTCACATGTCAGACAACTGAAGTTCAGGGAACCAGTAACGTACAAAAGGTCAACACATCTCCTATTCTAGAATCCTGCAATCTGGATCTCCTGCTCCCCAACCTGTGCTTCCTCCTTAGTCTGTTATACTCACCAATTTCATCGAAAGAGGTCAACAGGTCTTAAAGTGAGAAAAAATAAGACCAAAAAATAATATCCATAGGGATAAATATTTAAAGAATAATCATAAAATAATTAAGGAAAGGCACTTACTATATAGCAGAGAATTGTTTTGTTTTTTTGTCTTTTCTTTTTTTTCATTGTAGCAGAGAATTTTTTAACAGGGAATTTTTTAACATATTTTGCTTTAGATGTTTTGGGCTTCCTAGGTTTCTTTACAAAGTGTATGTGTAAGAGGGTTATCATTCTAGAAAAACTCAAGAAAAGCCTACAAGGCCCAGAAAAAGAAATTCTGATGGAATTGGTTCTCTGGTACTACATATATTACCCTAATAGAGAAACACCACTCCCTCACCAAATATCAATAAATCATGTGCTATACAATCACTGTTCAAATAGGGACCAAAAAAGGAACATTGTTACTACCAAGGTAGAGTTAGGGAGCGAGGAAAATAACTACTTAGCAACTAGGTACTTTGGGCCAGGAATAGTATTAGGCAGTTCACATACTTTATTTTACTGCATCCTTTCATCACACTATGAGGTGGATATTACTGTTCTCATTTAATAGACTGAAGCGTTGAGGAATAACATGCCCAGGGTAAACTGGTAAGTCCAAAAGCAAACCCAGGTCTGTCAGCCCCAAGGGCATGTATACACACCAAGTTAAACTGATTTCTCCAATCAAGAGTTTCAGCACTTGATCAGCCATCAAAAAGCTCAAAATGCCTGAAACATGATAACAACCCCTACCGTCTACTTTTATTTTTATTTTTTTTATTTTTTGAGACAGCGTCTCAAGCTGTTGCCCTGGGTAGAGTACTGTGGCATCACAGCTCATAGCAACCTCCAACTCGGGCTCAAGTGATCCTCTTGGCTGGGTTTTTCTATTTTTAGCAGAGATGGGGTATCACTTTTTGCTCAGGCTGGTCTTGAACCCATGAGCTTAAGCTATCCACCTGCCTTGGCCTCCCCGAGTGCAAGGATTACAGGTATGAGCCACTGTGCCTGTCCTACCATCCACTTTTAAGTCCTACAAAAAAGAAAGTTGTTCTCTTCATGCTTGATTGTCTTAGTTCATGTGATCAGCAAAAATACGAGGTCTGACAATTAAGTTTATGAACTCATTGCAGAAAAAGTGCTACGCTCTGCATTGCTGAACATCACCATGGTCACCTTCTGGTGCCTAGTCTACCCTTCAAAGCAATTTTGGAACTGTTTTCGGAATGGCCATCAGAGCTGTTGTTGTACAGCATGTAGAAACATGCAACAACAATAATGAATGCCACTCGGCGGGATAAGCACCACATGGCGACACAAACACAGCGGTGAGACACGGATATACCAAAGTTACGAAACCTTACTGAGTTGTTTGTACAGCGTTGTCAGCATAAGTGCATGGTGACAAGCTCATGAACTTAACTGTCAGACCCTGTGTGAGGGCAGCTCTGGTGGTCATTCCAGACAAGGAGTTCCAAAATGGCTTTGAAGAGCGGACTGGGTACCCTGTTGGTGCCTTGCTTCTGAAGGGGACCACCTCCAAGGTCCTGACAGGGAGATTCAGCAGTAAGGAGTGTAGCACTTTTCTAGGATGAATTCACAAACCTAATTGTCAGAACTTGTATGTATAATTTCAGGTTAAATTCACAAAACAAGACCTTTTGACCTCAACAAGATGGGCATAGCTTTAAAAAATAACAAATAATAGGCTTGGCGCCTGTGGCTCAGCGGGCTAAGGCGCCAGCCACGTACACCTGAGCTGGCGGGTTTGAATCCAGCCCTCGGACCTGCCAAACAACAATGACGGCTGCAACAAAAAATGGCCGGGCGTTGTGGCGGGTGCCTATACTCCCAGCTACTAGGGAGGCAGAGGCAGGAGACTCGCTCGAGCCCAGGAATTGGAGGCTGCTGTGAGCTGTGATGCCACAGCACTCTATCCAAGGTGACAGCTTGAGGCTCTGTCTCAAAAAAAACAAAACAAAACAAATAATAATGAAGAGTAAAAGCATGTTCATTAATTTATAGGACGTCACACATGGTGATAAAAGCCTTCCCTGTTTCTCTTAATGTAAATCCCCAAATCAATATTCTAACCTTTGGCCTCACACATGCTATAAGATGATTTCTAGAGGCCCAGTGGGCCAGCAGCCAACTGACCTTCTCCCTCACCTTCCACAGGACTTCGGGGCCATCCTGGCTCAGAGACAGGCTGGTGGCTGAACTGAGGGCTTCATTTTCTGAGCTAACAGAAGGAGGGGGGCGTAGAAAAGGCTCTTCTACAGAATTTAAATGGGGCTACTGTTTAGAAAGTAACACTTTCTAATGGAACATTGCTTTTCCTAATTTATGTATTATTAATGACAATGTTTCAGGTACACATAAAGGAATTGCAATTGGCAGGGTCTTTGAAATAATAATTTGCCCATTATTGCCACTTACTGAGAAAACCTTTTCCCTGTGGCAATCTAAAATCAACCTTGTGAAATACACTATGTGGAAAAATCACATAATTAAAAAAAGCCAACCTCTTTAGAAAATTTCTGAAGTATTAGCTAACACTTCAAAAGCCAAATCTCTAGCAATTTATTTATTTATTTATTTGTTTGTTTGTTTATTTAAAGAGATAGAGTCTGGCTCTGTCATGCAGGCCGGTGTGTAGTGGTGCAATTATAGCTCACTCTTACCTCAAACTCCTGGGCTCAAGTAATCCTCTCTCCTCAGGCTCCTGAGTAGATGGGACTACAGATGTGTGCAAACAAACCTGGATACTTTTAAAAAAGTTTTTGAACAGATAGAGTCTCATTATGTTGCCCTGGCAGGTCTTGAACTCCTGTTGTGGCTTCCTGAAGGGTTGTGATTATTGGTGTGGACCACGGAGCCCAACCTCTAGTCATATAACTTAAACTTAATATTATATCCTTTCTTCCTGGCACACCGTAGCAACCCCTAAGAGTGATATAACAACAACAAAAATAATAATAACAAAAATTAATGGTTATGCTTATCAAGTTTTAGAGTTCTCCCCTGGCTGTGCAGGCTGACATACTTGGCAAGGTTTTGTCGAAAGCTAGTCTCTGCCACTCTGCTTGGGTCAGGCGGCTATTCACACAGATTCTTCACATGCACTTGTCAAGCACACGAGGTGTCACTTCGACTGGATACGAGAGTCCAGCACCACAATCACTGAGAAAATGTAGATAATAGTCCCTTCTCTGTTGCTATTCCCGAAGTCAAGCTATACTTCCTTTATTTTAATGAGTATGCCTTTGCAATTCAATTTGAGGGAAGAGATAATACATAAATTAAAACAATTTTGGAATTACATAGTCAGATGAATATCAGTTCTCTTTCTTCCATATGTTAAGTCATTGCTATATACTTTTTGGAGCACTTAACAATTGTGTTGGGGAAAGGACATCAAATGATGCTTAGAAATGTGATACACATTTTCATTTCACACTCCATCAGCTTTTACAACTGTAGCTCAATGAAATGTAAGAGAGAGCTTGGCAAACAGCCATATTTACCAAGGTATAAAACAGGGGTCAGGTTACTTTTTTATAGAAAGAAAAAGAAATGTTTAATTTTCACTCCACATGACTAGAGTAGATATCCAGCTAACATCACACAAAAAGGCACTATAACCACAAACATGACATGGTTTAGTGCCCGTTCAACTGGAGGTTTTTACTGTATCATAAACAGCTTAGGAAGGCAAGAAAACGTTCCTTTCCTCATCCCTCTCCACTCAGGATCTACTGACACAGAAACATACTGGATCAGATCATCTTGGATATTAAATCTTTCACCTGCAAATAATGGCTTTTACCCTCTGCTTCTAGCCTGGAAGACGAAATAGCTTATTCCCTTCACAGGCAGAGAAGCAGAGCTATGGGCATCAGCAAAAACACATCTTTCTAATTCAGATTTCAATCTGTCAGAAAGGATTAAAGCCTCATGCATACATAAAAAGGGAACTATAAATGAAAACAGAAACATGGTCTGGAATCACTGTGCTTCCACAGCTGCTGTTTTCCTGGCAGGGCAGAGAGGAGAGCGTCTTTTCCTTACCTTTGTTAAACCTGAGACTTCTCCCTTCGCTAACGGTTTGCTGATGGATGGCGTGTACACTTTGGCTGCTGATACTGGCTGCCCTTTCATGAAATGTTTTCCTGCTTCATAGATGTCCACTTCAACCATTTTCCCCATGAATGAGGAGTTCTTTGGTATTAAAACCTTGAAAGAAAATTTTCCAGAAGGCTTAATTTTTAAAAACAAACATTTTTAAAGAATAATTTTAATTTTATAGAATTACCGCAAAGTTAACATGGAGAGTTCTTGCATACCCCACGCCCAGGTTCCCCTATTCTTAACGTCTTACAATGGTATGATACATCTGTCACAATTAATGGACCCAAATTCATATATTACCATCAAGGAATGTATAGACTTTATTCAGATTTCCTTAGTTGCCCCTCAGTGTCACTCTTCTATTCTGGGATCCCATCCCAGTGTGCTCTATCTTCCAGATACTCGAGCATCTGGGGACCCTGCAGGAAGGGAATGTGTTTCTGGGAGCAGCTCCCGGGCAGCACGCGGTGCTCCTCAGCGCAGGGCTCCCGCCGTCCCGGGACACATGGAAAGCAGACCCGAAGCCCCCTCAACCCATCCGCCAGCCACTCTGGGGCGGGCCTTTGATACTCTGCTCCTGGCTGTCCTGTGCACTGAAGAAAACTGAGGCCACACTGATGAAAGCCTTATACTTTTAGCACTTTCCAAGTTAGCTGTCAGAGTCATGATTTAAGCAGACACTTCAAATAAAGGCCTGCACACATGTGCGTGTGTGTGCCTAGGCATGTGTGTACGTGTGCTTCAGGGGAGGAGGAGGAACATTTAAAAGTAACTTTGTCAATAACCCAAGACACTGGTGTTTGAAGTGAAATGATGTTAAATGAACCTAAATGGAAGCCTAACTAATGGTTGCCATTTATTTATTTACTTATTTTTGCACCAATAAAAACAGTATACGTTAGTCTGAGGAGCCTACCTCCACATGGAACCAAGGACTCTGAAGGTCAGTTCACAGGAAATTGTCAGATGGTCCCTTTCCAGTAGAGATTACTGACAAAAACACTTGTTTACCTCCAGCAAATGTTTCCCCTCCTTTGAGACAGTAGTTTGCACGCATCATGTCTCCCCTCCACTCCTGCTTTAGTGCTGTAGGTACTTGCCAATCTTTTAAAGTTAGGATCCAAAATAAATAGAGCAATTCTAACCCGGTAATACTTTGATATCTAGATACAATCTTCACCTCTGGAACTCATCTTATTTAGAAAAATAATTCCCATGAAATCTTTGATATGCTTAGTTATAAAGACAGAAAAGTCAGATGAGAGCCAGAAGTTCCACAGCCAATTTCTCTGAGAGGCAAATTGGATTTTGGTCTCTCTGAGTTTGATTTTTATGACCACTGAGTACACTACTTCATCAAAGTATAGGAAAAAGGTCACCTGGGTGGTGAATAACTCACGGCAAGCAAACGAACTAAAAAGCTTTAGCATTGGGATATGAAAGCCCTTTTAAATCAGTTTTTATAAAATAAGAAAATCTCTAGAGCAAACTATCCCTGGGATATCTAGTACTATTCTGGGGGAAAATAACCCTCCTTGATCTGCTGCCTTGATCTGAATGAAGGGCTCAGTGTTTTTTTCCTCCTCCAGTTTTAATAATTGGAAAAAGCCCGACAGCTTTAAATTGGAGGAAACAGCTAATGAGGCATGCCACTGCCTTTAAAATGCAGGGGAAAAAGTTCCCTGCTGAGGCAGAAACCCAGATGGCAAGAGAAAGGAGAGGGAAGAGGCAACCAAAACACAACCAACCCTCTCAGGGCTGAGCAGAAGGTCGGCCTCAACAGGAGAATGGTTCTTTGGAGTATGTTAACGAGATGGGAAATGGGGAGACTGGGAGTGCTGGGATCTTCCTCATCTGAAGTCTTTCCTGGGTACTGAACATAGCATGTTGACTGTGGCCCTTGAAAAGCTCCTCCATGCTTCCTGAGGACCCACAGGATAGCCTGAGATGATTTCACGTTGAAGGTCAATGCTGGAGGCCACCTCAGCTCCTGTTTTCCTTTCTGGTGCGGGTGGCCTTTGCCCTTCCTCAGCCTGTATTTGACTTGCCCTCCCTGGCTTTAACAGTCTCCCCAAGCTCTAATTCTAGCCATGACCCACAGAAAAAAAATCTTTACTTCCTATCTGATGAGAAAGGAAGAAAAAAATAGGAAAGCTCATTTGGTTTTAAGAAAATTTAATCCAGTAGAGAATGAACCAGGAAATCCCTACCTCCCCACGAGAGTCTTTTTTAGACAAGGGTACCCATCTCCTCCTTGGCCCTCGCCAGGATCCATGCATCTGAAGGGGGCATGTTTTCTACAGCCACTTTTGAATTGCCTTCCCACCCGCAGGAGTGCAATCCCAAGTGCTGAAACAGAAGGCAGGTGCCTGGTGGGGCAAGGCAGGCCCGAGTGGGTGGGGAGGGGAGGAAGGCTAGTTCGTGGGCAGTCCTCCAACACTCTCTAAGGGCAGTGGCGTCAGTCCTCAAGCTGGTCTGCACAGTTGTTCACACCATTTGAGTTGAGTCCAAGGAATAGACTCCACTGTTTTTATCAAGGTAAAAGTTAAAAAAACAAAAGAAAAATGAAATACCAAATAATCAACCAACTATCTGGAAAGAAAAAAACGTATGGGTGATGTGGTGGTGAGAGGAAATCCCGCCCTTTCAGGCTGATGTCGCCCGTGCAGACACCCTTCCTGTCGTCTGAGCAGGACTTTCCTCCTACTTTGCCAGGCTGTGGGAATTTTGGCAGTGCTAACTGCCGGTTCCAAACTCCCAGAAGCCTCAGGCCACGCCTGTCAAAGGTTATTGCGGACTCAAACACACCGAATTCACTTACTCCTTTGTAGAGAATGTACTGCAAAGTAAGTCACAAAGATAAACACTGATGATAGCCTGGCTGGCTTCATGCTACAAAATAGCCCAGCTGTGACAAGATTCAACCCTTTTTCCTTTTAAATCCTCTTTACTTAAATTTCAGAAGTCTCTTATTTTGGAGAAAACTCCAGAATACCGAAGTGCCTCTTACCTGCTCATAGAATCGATTGTGTGCAACATAAAACTTGGAATCAAAAGATTCTTCCGTTACTAACACTTGTTGTCTTTCACCAATCTGTGGAGAGAAGGAGAGGAATAAAGGAAAGATTAGGGCAGACACCTGACAATCCAAAAATAAAGGTCTATCTAAGTATGTCTGGACCCAGTAGAGTCCTCTTCAATTTAAAGTAGATTTTAGATCGTTATTGAACAGCTAACACTGTTCAAATTTCAAATCACTGAGTCAAATTTCTTGAAAGACATTAATTATGTGCCAATATAAAATTAGCATAGTATCAATTCTTATTTTTCTATATAATTATGAAACAGAACTTAATCTTATTTCCTCCTTCAACATAAGATAATTAAAGCTTCTATGACATACAAAAATCTTCTAAATATCACTGTTTCTTGAAACAAAGTTGCAAAACAAGCCAGAACAAGCTGCTTCTAATCCAAATTCATGAAAATATTTTGGCAATATGAAAGAATAGTAATAAACATTAATTTGAGTTATGAGAGATGTAAGTCCAAAGAAATATGCCTCCACAAACCAGGCATTAGGCCTTTGTACATCAACATTTCATATGTTGTATGAAGTTCTGAAATTACCAATTCATAGTATTATTTACTTACTATATATATATTTTTTCTGTCACAGGCAACTATCTCTTTGCTGTAGCCATGACCTTGTTTTCATTAATTTTTTTATGAGACAGATCGCAAAAATATGAACTGTTAATTTGCTACAGGACTGATCAACATCTATGATGTAAGTACACATTTTTAATAACAATGAAGTTAAATCAGCCAAAACAATGGTTAAAGAAATATGACTATTCTAAAAACACTCTACCATTTTCAAGTTTATTCTACTGTGAAATGCGGCATTTAAAGTATCAATTACTCTTTTTACAAGGTTGTCTAAATGTCTGCTGTAGCGGACCAACTGTACTGAATGATTGTGCCCAGAATTATCTTTGCCATTGCTACTTAATAAATACAACCCCTGAAATTAAAGCACATTGGCAAGATTTTTTAAAAATTCCTATTCTAATTTGTAGGGACTTGTCACCATGTTCAGGCGGTTACCACGTAGGAAACATAAACACAGCTGTGCTAAACAGACCACCTAACAATTAAAAAAAAAAAAAATCAAACTCCCTTCTCCATCATACAATGCCAATACCTAAATACACCATAATTTACTATCTAGTTTCCTAGCTCACTCAAAATGTAGTTCCCTTAGCAAAAGGTTGTAAGGTCTCAGAGATGATACTTATCAAAGACTTATTTCACTCCCTAAAAAACAACGAAAATTCTGGCAACATTAATCTCTTTAAAAAAAATCAAGTAACAAAAAAGAAAATTCCCTAAGTTCTACTTCCAGTTTTAGTGGGTCTGTTTATCGAAAAAGATCAGTGAATATTTGGTTTTACTGAAGTATATTCTTCTAAAAGGAAACTTAGAATGTTTGCACACATTTCCCAGTGTGAGCTGCTTGTAAGTTAGGATAAGTATCTGTCAATGGTTCTTAAGGAAATCTGCAATTATACTTCATCTAACATGGAGTTTTCAGAAAATTAATTTAACAACAATATAAAATTGTAGAGCCAGTGAAAATGTATGCTGCTTCTTTCCTTTTATTAGAATCAGTGAGGGCAGTTCTGATCATTTCTGGGCTGTTCTCTTTCATCTGGTGATGATGATGACAGTAACAAACACAGAGTTAGAAAGACTCCCCCACATTTACACAGTACAGAGCTGCGCTTTCTGTGAACCATCACAGAACTATTTATAGGTGAGTATTTAACTGTTATTTGCCAGAAGGACTTGGAAGAACTGAGTGCAGTAATTTATGGTGGTAAACACCTTTCCCTTCACCCTATTTGTGCCCTTAGTTGAGGACCTTGTCTCACTGGTGAATACCTTAAAAATCCCTGTAGCATACTGAGTAAAAGTGAGCATGAACCAGCTAAGTGTTGTGGTGAGCGCCTGTAGTCCCATCTACTAGGGAGGCTGAGATAAGAGGATTGCTCAAGCCCAAGAGTTTGAGGTTGCTGTGTGCTATAAGGCAACAGAGAGAGATTCTGGCTCCAAAAACAAACAAACAAAAAAACAAAAGTGAGCATGAATGGGACTTCACTTTCCTCATCTGAAAAGAAAGGGAGGAAGGGCAGCTGAGAGAGAAGGGAAGGAAGGGAAGGAGGGGGGAGAGAGAGAGAAAGAGAGAGAGAGAGAACAAAAGGAAGAAAGGAAAAGTGGAAGAAAAGAAAGAAAGCACGAGAAGGTTAGGGCTTTGATCAAAAGCTGCTGCAGTCCATCCCCACCCATATATACATACAAATAATAACAGCTCTCCTCAATATATTATATGAATGAAGTCATATTAAAATGAACATCGAATATAACCTTTAAGAGAACTGACTCTTTCAAATAATCTTAAAATCAACAATGAAGTTAAGGCAGGGGTAGTTCAGATGAAACTCTAGAAGACATTGCTTGTAGGGTCTGAGTACATTATTTTAAAGATGAAAGAAACTTGATTATGTTTTGGGCCTTCACTTTCCTCATCTGAAAAATGGGAGGGTGGTGGGTGCGGGATAGAGACGGAGAGAAGAGAGTAGGCCGAAGAAACCGTGAGTTATAATATTTTAAGGACTTTTCAGTGCAGTCATGGCTTGTGGAAGATCTGTGAACTAGGGATTGTTATGCCCATAGGTTTGATGGGAATTAGATGATGGAAATTATGTACTCGAAATCAAGGCTGTCTTACAGTAAATGTATGCTTAGAGGCCTCTGCAGATTACAGCTACTTTCTTGCTACACTTTAAACTAACAACTTGATCTTTAATATGATACCGCACCAAGAAAGATTCACAAAGTTTCTCAAAAGGCTTGCGAGTGGCCTGAAGTTTCTTTGAAGAAGATGTCAAAATTTCAACAAAGCCCTTTTTTATTTTACTGATGAAGTTTTTTATTTCAAATTACTATAAGGGTACAAATATTTAGATTACATCGTTCTCACTTCCAGGGTAATGGTCCAGTTGCAATAGGGTAGGGCCCCTCCCACCCAGGGGCGTGTTATACACCCTCACGAGTTGCACGGTAGTGAGATCCCGCCTTACGCCCTCCCTCCTCTGCCAATCGTCCTTCCCCCTTCCCTCCTCTTCCTCCCCCTGCCTTCGTGTTAGATTATATTTGCATTTTATTGTTTATGTGAGCATGCAATTGTTTATATATTGGTTTTGTATTAGTATGGAGTACACTGGATATTTATTTTTCCATTCTTGCAATAATTTCCTAAGAGGAATGTGTTTCAGCTCCATTCAGGTAAATATAAAAGATGTAAAGTCTCCATCTTTTTAATGGCTGAGTAGTCCTCCGTGGTATATATACACCACAGTTTGTTGATCCATTCATGGGCATTTGGGTTGATGGGCATTTGCTTCCATGACTTGGTGATTACGAATTGCCACAATAAATATTCTAGTGTAAATGCCTTGGTGGTAAAATGATTTTTGTTCTTCTGAACAAGCCCTTTTTCATAACCCTAAACTGTTCTTTTCCTTCTGATTTGATTTATGAAGCATGCAATTTATAGTTGGCTGCTTAATAATTTCTGTAACATATTAGAGCTGAAGACCTTCAGTTGGGAATACAACACCATGGTAGCTAAAGCTTTTCTAAGAGAAACCAAGTTTCTCTTACAAAGTTTCGACCTTAAGAACTTTGTCAGGAAAGTAACTTGATTCTAGCTATCTGAAGTAAGGAACAATTCTTACCTTTAAAGCTTGTTCCTTTACTTAATTCAGCTCTGTGGACTCCTAAAAGTGGCTGTTGGTTCTGGTACCTGCTTTAACAAGCTAGGCATTCTTTATAATTTATTCATCCAAATTACATCCTCCAAATATAAGTAGAGAGAGAAATTTTACCCTTATTTTAAAAGACATTGTATAAAAATAGCTTTGTAAATCCATCCTTCCTTTCACAGATTGGGTCACTGAAGGGAAGGGGGGTGTAGGAAAAGTCCCCCATAAGACACTGCTTTACTAGTGCTCTGGTAGAGTTGGCGGGAAATACTGCCCCTGGCTGTGAAATAAATGAGTGTGGTACAATTTTCTAGGCCTTGTTGAAAAGATATGAGAAAAGCTCTTATACTTTTTTTCTTTAAACCACAAAGGCAGAAAAATGAAGGCAGTATTCCCCTAGGCCTAGACAGACAAAGAATGTAAGAACTTGGAGGGGGCTCAGCAACCTCTCTGATTTCATAGGGAGGGGACTACAATCCAGCAAGAAGGATGATTTGCTTAGCAGCCGTGGCAGAGAGAAGAAAAGGGAGTCTTTGAACTCTTCCCATTTCTAGATGTCTCCTATTTAATTGGTAGCTGTAGAAATCTTTCAACATCATGGATCGAATTCTGCCATGTCTGACTTTTCCTTGAGTAGAGAGAAACATCTGTGACAAACAGCAATGTCTTCTAAATTCAATTTTTGGGTAGTTTTTTTTTTTTTTTTTTCCAGTAGGTTACATAATCAGCTAGCTGTGTCATTTGTGTTACATCTATGCTTAAATTTCCCAAGTGCCTGAAGTTGTGGAAAACATCAGTTCTAACCACATGGCTGGAGAACGCAGATAAAACACACACTTGCATTTCAAAAGCAGTGGTTTCCAACAGAATTCTGCTGCTGGATGAATGCTCATCAAGTACACTCTATTTCGTCAGTTGTCCTGAAACAAACAGTATTGTACAGGGCTATATAAGGACCTAAAGAGAGAAACTGAGAAGAATTGTTTGAAGAAAGGCAGACATTACCCAAATTAAACAAAGCCATCAGGGCATCTGAGCTGACACCTTTAAGAAATGCTACTTGCGTAAGTACTCTCTGAACTGGAAAAAGCAAAAGGTTTCTCTTACACTCATATGGCTTTAAATGTAAACTTTATATGAAGTTTACTTTTCTTTTTACTATTTTGTTTTCCTTTGCACTTTTGCTTTATTTAACAGAAAACCCAAGATGTGGCTTTGAAAAATACTGTCCATCTAGTTTCTATTCTGAAGTACAGGTTCTAAAAAATTTTCAATATTTCAATTTAACTATTTAGAGTATAAAAAAAAACTCTCACAAATTTATAAATTAAGATATGAGTGTTGTCCAGAAAGTACCCAGCCATGTGCTATTAAAAATAGAAAATAGAGACCCCCTGGCTGGATACTTTCTGGACACTGCCTACGTACTATATATGAACCTAGGTAATATAAAAATTTATAAGGTGGCAAAGAAGTTATTTTGCTGCCCCTGAGGAGTGTCTTACAATGACTTGTCCTGTCCATTCTTTGTCTTATGAAAAGAATAAAGCTTAAAACACACATAAAAGTTCTAATAATCATTTACATCACTGTCCCCCAAAACTTGAATTTTATTTATCCTACAAAATATACTTGACATGCTACTTTTACAACTATGTTTTCTTTTCTTCATTGTAGATAATAAAATACAATTTTTCTACCTGACTGGTTTCTGAATGCATGACTCTGGGAAATGTCAAATGTCTTTCTTTAGCTCCAGTCAAATTAGTTTCCCCCCCCCCCTAAGCTGCCTGGAACATGTTAAACACAAGGCTGTGACCTTAAACTCTGAAATAATATTTCTAGTGTCTGTGCAAAAGCCTGCCCTCACATACACCTTTAGACTAATTACTGCAGTGTAATGTTGCCAGTGAACCGCTGTAATTACACTTGGAGAAAAGTATGGTCTTGTTCTTTCCTAGCTAATGAAAATGATAACCTTTCCATTCTGATTCATCACTCACAACAGGCAGAGCATGCGATGCTGGGTCTCCAGGGTATACCGTAATTTTCCTGGCTATTTATGCGCACTTCTATTTTCTGGCCCTGTGCAAGCTGGAATTAAAGAACCAGGCATGCTTATGCTCAAAACAGTCAACAGTAATAATAGCAATAACATTAAAATTTAATATCATCCTTATTCCACAATGCCATTCTATAATGAAATAGGGCCATGACACAGTAATGTGTGTCAAAAATGATGATAGCATAGACAACAAGTAATGAGCCTCTAAGTCTACTGAATTCAAAATGTTAGCTATCAGTTTATTGGTCTACTTAAGGATTCTCGAGAGAAGATGTTGGATGGTTTATTCTCAAAGGGGCTAGACTGGTATTTGACTCTTAACGACAGAAAATACATTCTATTATATCTTTAGGAAATATTACCCTTTGTGAAAAAATATTCTTTGGCTATACTTTTTAATAGAAATAAATGTGTTCAAAAGGAAATGTGTTCCTTTGAAGCAGAATATCCACACTTTAAGTATACGTACATATACTACTTATATTAATTGCCAGGAGTATCTTAACAGTCCCTTCTTCCTTCCTTGCATTTCCAATGAACCTAAACCCAAAGGAGAATGGCAAAACCCTGTGGCTTTGTCAAAGTCCTTCCTCCCAAAACAATGATGTAAGATGCAAAGGTGAGACTGAAGGCAGTTATATTACAGCGATCAGACTACGGAGTTTCTTCTAACGAGAACTCTTTTGTGCTTTCTTCTTCAATTGCCGGATGGTTTTCTTCTAGCCATGTGCCCACCCCAGTAAGAGAAAGACAAGTCAAAGTCGCTTTCCTGGCGGAGGCAAAATCCCCTGCTATTTTCATCTGCTCATTAACAGACAATGGTAAAGGATAATTGTGACATAACAAATGCCTATATGACATCTTTCTAACATCAGGGATACATGTAGTGCTGAACTTCAAATTCAAAAAACAGCCACAGCTGGTGTGGTGGCTCAGGTTTGTAATCCTACCACTCTGGGAGGTCGAGGCAGGAGGACCAGTTGAGCCCAGGAGTATTAGGTTGCAATGAGTTATGATGACATCATTGCATTCTACAGTACGACAGAGACTTTGCCTCAAACAAACAAATGACAACAAAAAAGGCCAAGTTTTCACTACTTGGTTGTAGACTTTTGGTATTCTAGAACATTTTACGGTACTGCCTATGATGCTTTTGTGAATTTCTTTTGTAATTGTGATAAGAACATATAACCCGAGACCTGTCTTCTCAACAAACCCTAAGACGCTGACCTTACTTATCACAGACCTGGCACAAATACATCACATCTGTTTTTCCCCACAGTAGGCAAACTCTACCACAGCCAGGTAGTATGGGAAAGTGCTCAACATTTAAAACCATGTCAAGTCCTATGGCCAGATATTACCAGTAATATCTATTCACGAGATCTTATTAATGGGATGACTAAGTGGGACATATGTGTAGAATTCTTTCTCCCTAAAAGCTCAATCCTAAAAATTCAACGTAACCTGCATTCACTTCACTCTCCTAATCTTTTCCCATTGATCTCTATCAGTCATTTCTGGTCATGTCTGGGCCAATTTCTTTTGATGACTAGATCCTCATAGCAGGGGATGTTCATAAAAGTGGGCTGTATACCTTAAATATACAAAATTCTATTTGTACCTCAAAAAATTTTTTTAAGCCACTCCCAAATACTTGGAGAAAATATGAATTATTAGTTACATTTATGAAACATTTTTAACATAATGACATGTTGCCATAAATGAGAAGCTTTTAAATACTAATTTTTAAAAAATTCATTTATATTAAAAACTGCTATAAACAAAGTTAAAAAGCAAGCAAAAGATTTGTAGGACTTATGACATGTATAATATATGATCTGTATAAGACAGCATATATAAAGAGCTTTTATAAAATAGTAAAACAATATTCCCAATAGAAAAATACTGATGCAAAGGCAATTCGAAACAAAAAAACTTTCTAAATTATCCACATACAGTACATATGTGAAAAAAGTTCTACCCTACTCTCAAAGGAACAAGCACTGGATAAGGAAATAACTTTTTTTCCCCACAAATGGCCAAAAATATGTAAGAATACTATGTGTTTCTTAAAAAAAAGGTTTTTCTATTCCACCCTTCCCTCAAAAAGGGCACAAAACCAACCAGTGACTGTACTTACTAAAAGGCTCCTTGGAAGGTGCTTATAAATACTGTTTCGCTGATGACACAATAAATAGGCTAAATTTTGGGGGAAAAATGCAAAAGCTGAGTTTGAGAGGTTGAGTGTGTATGTGATCCAGTAATTGGCAATAGACACTTGTCAATTCCTCTCATACCTTATTTGTCCCTAAGTCCTCTTTCCCAAAGTCAGGAGCAGTGATCACAGAGCACCAGGCACCTCTGTGGTTACATCCCCACAACACATACCAACAGCAGAGGACTCAAAAGAACTCAAAGATTCACACATCCGGAGGAAAAAAGGTGCGTGTGGGTGTGGTTTACCAGACACTGCCCAATTTTCTTGTGGAATAGGAAAGCTGCTTTTCAAACACTAACTTATCAGAGAGGATGGGTCAGTTCAGCTGCTAAATGTGAATTTTTTTTTTTTTTTTTTTTTTTTGCAGTTTTTGGCCAGGGCTGGGTTTGAACCTGCCACCTCTGGCATATGGGGCCAGCGCCCTACCCCTTTGAGGCGCAGGCTCTGCCCTAAACGTCAATTTTTAAAACCATGAATTCAGAGCTAGCATGGATGGAGGCAGGAATGAACAGATCATTTAGTCCAAAGTCTTTATGTTACACATGAGAAAACTAAGGTCCCTGAGAGATGAAGTCACTTGGTCAAGGTAATACAGCTGAGAATATTTAATCCACAATACTAAAAGTGGATTTTATTCTGACAGTTGTTTTGGGCAAGCTGTGATTCCTCAACTGCTCTAACATTGCACTATCCACACAGTGGCTACAGTAGCCACTAGCCCGCATGGCCACGATGCACTTGGGATGTGGCAAGTCCACCTTCAGATGTGCTGTAAGACGCACACCAGTGTAAAGCACACACTGGATTTTAAAAACTGAACATGGAGAATGAAAGATATCTCATTAATTTTTAAAATACTGATTACATGTTGACTTGATAATACTTTTGATATATTGGCTTAAATAAAATACATTATCAGTAATGAATTTCACCTATTTCGTCTTAGTTTTTTAATGTGGCTACCAGAAAATTTAAAATAACATCTGTAGTTCATACTATATTTCTATTGGGCAGGGCTGTTATAAAATGTTATAATATTGTTTTAAAAATTTAACAGAAATCCCCCCATTTTACTATTTTAGAAAGGATCATATTGTCAATCAAAAAAAATTATGGTAATCCATGTAGAGAACAATAAATATCCTGTAAAGGTAGAAATTCTGAATAGCTAAATTGCTCTTTTTGACTGTTCTTTATTCTTTCTTCCATTTTCTGGTTGATCACAGCCTCCCTATAACCTTAATGCATGATCAATTTCCTCATTGTTTTTGTGGAAATGCAGGCAACCAAAGAGAGGCCATCTAAATGTTCCAATCTGTCATTTTCCATTTTGTGTGGTTGCAAAAGCAGCCATATGAAACACAATGGCATTTGGATTTAAAAGGCAGAAATTGATCATTCTCAAATTCTTTTTTTTAAAAAAAGCCAAAAGTGAATATCTGAAATATGTGTTGTCTTCGGTAAGATAAATCTTTCATTACTAGCCCTGCCCTTGACCATCACCAAAAAACTCAGCATAGATGTGAGCAATAAGAAACATGTGCAGTACACCCCACCATCTTTCAACCTTTGCCAGTTGGGATTGAGGCTCAGAAAGCAGAAAGGATTAAGCAGGAATCAAAGACAGCCAAGCTCTAATGGTGTCTAATTAGCATAACAAAAGACACTGCCACAATCTTTCAGCAGTAGGCAATACATCTCATTAAAGAAGACTGAATAACAATTATTCTCTTCTGTTCCCCGCCCCCCCCCAATACTTTTAATTTAGCTCAGACAGACCCTGAGAGCTCAGCTTAGAGCTTCTATTTTATTGGCCAAGCTTTCAGGGTGCAGGGAAAGAGCCCACTTGTACCACTTGTATTATGATGCACCTGCATCTCAATGCTTTATTCCAATTTCCTCTCCTCCTGTGAAAATGTAGCTTCTTCAAGCACATATAAATCCTGCTATGCAGCTCATCAAAATATAATATTGAGAAATGTCAATGATTACCTAAAAAATGATTACTAGTCCTCTAAAATGTCTTTGTTTAAAGAAAATTGATCTAGTCTTTATTTCTCTTCACCTATTCTGTTTTTCCCCTTTGATATTACCTCATTGTCTCAGACTTACTGAAGCTAAATGGAAATTCTAAAAAATTTTATTGCAACTAGTAATTAGCTGTGTGCATGTGCGCACTCACAAACACACAGATACAAGCACACATCATGCAATTTTAATGGGTAGTTGTTTGGAGAAGTCTTCTATATTTCCTCTTAATAGACAAGTGAGAAAAGAAATTCAACACAGGGAATCAAGTGGGAGCACATGGAAATTTCTGTATACATTTAAACTAGGAATTAAAAAAAAATTCTTCTAGGGTGATAACTAAGAAAGATGAAAGCTTCAAGTAATACCACATACTTCTCATATCAATCTACTTTGAGTGAGGAGGAGAGAAAAGGACACAGTAATTTAATCCAAACAATTTCCAATTCTGAGCTCCATTTTTGATCAGTAACACCTTTCAAAAGGGAATTTAGTATGAGGGCTGCTTTGATTTGTTCTTTAATGGCCTCTCCTGCCAAACACATTACATCGTCTACTTAAACCTGAACATTACCATGTCTGCAAGTTAGGAAAAGGTGTTTATCACAGATGTAGATAGGAATGACTGCAATCATTCCTGAGACTAACTAGCAGAAACTGAACCAATGCACAGGAGTAGCTGGGAAAACCTACTGAACCTATAGAGTATGTCTGGATTTCCTAAACTGCTACAAAATTACTGCAGTGCAGGAACTGAGAGACCTTGAGAATATGCAAATCCTTAAAATCATAGACTAGAAAGCTAAGGTGAGACATTTTAAATGTTATAATACTCTGCATGTGCATACACAGTCAAAATGAGCCTTTGAACATCCCTGACATCCTAAAAGACCCTTCTCTAAGTGGTGAACTACTCAGCATTCAAGAGCTGGTTTCTACCTTCCATGCCCCAGGGGAGTGGACATTTTTTTATCCTTTCTCCCACTGAATTTCCTGTTTAACAGATCACATAGCTTGATATATATATATATAGAAACACATACATATACATATACATCCTTATACATATTTTTTACTTCTTGCCTATTTCCACTTCAAAGTTTTGTCAAAAAAGTAGCAGGCAAATGTAACACATTATTAATGAACTCTATTTATATTGCTTTATATTTGAAAGTTCATTCATAATAATTTTATGTTTTGATCTCCTGTAAGTGATTAGATCTCTCATAACAGCCATGGTCCCAGAGGGTAGATTGGTATGATCTCTTTCTCTCTTAAGACAGAGCTGCAACCAGTGTGTGTGTGGGGAGTGGTGGGGGTGAGGTAAGAGCTTGAACAGTACTAATCAGGAAGTCAGAAGGTCCTTAGCTCTGCCTCTGCCACTACCTGGCTGTTTGATTCCAAGCAGATCATTTCACTTTGGGGGATCTCGGTTTCCTTATCGGGGGGTGGGGGAAGGAAGACTGGTTTGTGTGTGTGCGTAAGAAATCAATAGCTTGGAAAGGCGAGTCTGACTTACATAGTCTTGCGTTTCTAAATTAAGGGAGCCATTACAGTGCCCTTCCACGCGTACTGGAATGCTGGAAGCCCATAGTAGACAGGGAGACTGTGTTGGCCTTGGCTGCAGAGAAGGTGGCAGTGGCAGCGGTGGCCACCCTGCCCTCCCATGGACATGGCCAGGGCCTGGCCCTTGCCTGCCAGTTTGGCGTGAGTCTCACCGCCACTGTTGCTTTCTTTTACCCCAGTACTGACCCAAAGTCTGGGATCAACACTGTTTGCCAAAGTATAAATGAAAGAATAAACAAAAGTAACATTCTGGACATTCACTTCATCTTCTGAAAGAAATCACTGAAATAATTGTGTGGCTGGAGTCTTGAGCTGTCTTCAGATCAACAATCTGGCTTTGGAGAGTCAGTGGCCAGAGTAATACTACAGAAGTCTAACAGGGGATGTTGTAAAAGTTAGATTACTACTGGTAATATAGCCCGCAGCACTGCTGCTACCTCCAGAAGGTCTACACTTAACTATTAATAAATTCCAACTTTCTGTACATCCTCCATTTACTACATGTATATACTATAAGAAGATAGCTCTGTGCACTGAAACATACTCATTACTTCAGCATTACTACTGGTTATGTATATTCAAGTAGTCAGCAGAAAAAAAATTTTTTTAAGACAGAGTCTCACTCTGTTGCCCTAGTAGAGTGCTGTAGCATCACAGCTCACAGTGACCTCAAACTCAATGGCTCAAGCGATCCTCTTGCCTCAGCCTCCCCAGTAGCTGGGACTTAAAGGCATGTGTGATTACGCCTGGCTAGTTTTTCTATTTTTATTAGAGACAGGGGTCTTGTTTTTGCTCAGGCTGGTCTCTAACTCCTGAGCAAAAGCACTCCACCCACCTGAGCCTCCCAGAGTTCTAGGAGTACAGGCTTGAGCCACTGCGTCTGGCCTATCACAAGGAAATTTTAAGTAGAAAACTATCATAGGCCTCTGTCCAATTACTACTTCAGAATAGGAGTAACTTTTAGAAAGCAACACTATTTAGAGGCCAGATTGTTGCTAAATGCGCTGACCAAGCAGAAGGCAGCAGGAAGAATTAGGACCCTGAAAAAGAGCAGCACAGGTTAGCATTCCTGGTGGGTGTGTGGCTACTCCTCTGGAAGAAGCCTGCCTGAAAAGCAGAGAGAACTCTTCTGCTCCTTTTTTGAAGCCCTGACTCAAAAGGATCACAGAAGAGTAAGACAAAACATATTTAATACAAAGAAAGAAGGAACATTTTCCAATATTGATAAATCTGTAATTCATTTTCTCAGTAGCTATTGGACAGATAAATTATGCTAGGGGGGAAAAAAAAACCCAAAACAACCACCCAGAAAAGCTTCCTGTCATTTCTAAAACATGATCCTACGTCTGCCTGAAAGAGTTAAGGCTGTATAAATATTTATCATTCTTCTTTCAAAAGGATAAGAAAAATTCCCTTTGCATATATGAATTTTAGATTGCTAAGCAAACATAAAGAGATGGTCAGAGACCCATCATCTTAATGAGGATATGGTAATGATAACGATTTTTTTTTTTTAGCTTGCTTAAATGTGATTAAAACCTAGAGACTTTGATTCTGTACTCAGGCATGCACAGATCCAAGAACAGTTAATGCTGTTAGGAGCATATGGATGGGATGACAGGAATACCATCAAAGGCTTACAGTGGGACCAGGGTGAAAGATTCATTAAAAGTGATAAATAGGATATGCCTTCCTTAATGTTTTGCAATCCCACATTCCATATAGCAGGCCAGTGACTATGCATTTTAACTGTCCTTATTTTTAAGAGAGCTGCCAGATTTTAATTACAGATTAAATAGTTATTTGCAAATGAGCACCTCTTCATTAACATACCAGAATCATAATAATAAACAATTCTCTGTTACTAAACAGCACACAGGACAGCATGAAGTTTAAGAACAGTACATACACATTAGCACTACAGCAGGGCAAAATACTCTATTTAATTTGAGCAAATTGATTACCTTATATATTTTTAAGGTAAATAACCCAGATAAAAGATCCCAAGATTCAAAATTCCATGAGTAGAGAATCTGTTTTATTTGCAGTGCCTAAAACAATGCCTGGCTCATAGTAAGTTCTCAACAAATTTTCGTTGAATAAATTGATGAATGAACCAGTTCCTTTAATAAGTACATAGTTATGTCTTCACAGCTATAGTATCAGCACTGATAACAAATATTGCTAAATTTGAATCAAATTGTCAGGAGTGTTTTTCTCAATAGACTTAATTCTATAATTTATTCTAAGGGCCTTAGAAGAATTGCGTTTTTCTGTTACCATTTTCATAACAAAGAGCAGCTATAATAATCTTATTTCCTATAGTTCTTTAGTTTTCATTTTCACATGTAATTTGAAACAATTTCATTATTTCCAGTGAAATGTAAGTAACTCAGTCAAGGATACTATTCAAGTTAGATATAGCTCCCAGATGCCAAGCTGGCCAGCCCAGTATACACTTTTCTTCAGTATACAATCTCTTTGCTACTTCTCACGTGTCTGGAAGAAAGCATAAAACAAGCTCTTTAACAGAAAACAAGAGGTATTATAATAACCACTAATAATAGGCATTCTATTAACACAAAAAAGCAGAAAAAGATGGGAAATGAAAGAGAAATTTTCCTTATTATTATTCACTTATTGGAAGAAAAAGAAAATAATTAAAATATTTTCTCAAAATGTCTGTCTAGAGCTCTCTACTTTGCATTAGGATACAACATATTAAATACAGAACTGCTAATATTAATGTAGACTAAGAAAACTGTCTTTAAATTCAACATATAATCTGCCCAGAGGAAATCATTATATCAAAGAGATATCTGCACTTGTATGTTTATCACAGCACAATTCACAATCCCAAAGGTGTGGAATCAACATAAGTGTTCATCAACTGACAAGGGGGTAAAGAAAATGTTGTGTATATGTAAGTACCACGGAGTACTACTCAGCAACAAGAATGAAATAATGTCTTTTGCAGTAACTAGGATGGAACTAGAGACTATTATTGTAAGTATCTCAGGAACAGAAAAATAAATCCACATGTTCCCACTTGTAGGTGGAAGTTCAACTGTGGCTACACAAGAGCACATGGTAGTATAACGGAAGTTGGAGACTGAACGTGGGGAAAGGTGGGAGGGGGTGAGAAACTAAAAGTTACCCCTGGGGTATAATGGACACTGTTTGGGTTACGGGTACACCAGAAGTCCAGACTCCACCCCTATACAATATATACATGGAATACAATCTATTAAAAATGTTAAAAAGGGAGGGGAAAAGAAAAAAAAATCAACATACAAGCTTTGCAATTAGACCTCTGTCTTAGTCCATGTTGTGCTACTATAATGGAACATCCGAGGTTGTGTAACTTATTAAAAAAACAAAGAAGTTATTTTCTCACAATTCTGGGAAGTCCATGATCAAGCTATGGGTATTCGGTAAGGGCCCTCTTGCTGCATCATTCCACAGCAGAAGCCAGAAGGACAAAGAGAGGGTGAAGAGGAAGAGCAAGAGAAGGATGAACTTATCCTTTTATACGGGATCCGCTCCCATGATAACTGCGTTAATCCTTTCAGGAGAGCAGAGCCATCATGGCCTAACCACCTCTAGAGGTCCCACCTCCCATTACCGCCACATGCCATTCTCACGCTTGTCGAGAGGAGGGACCTTTAAAGGCTGTTTACATAGTAACCATGAGTTTGGCTTCCTCAGCTCTCTCGCCTCCACCATCTCGCACTGTCTCACTGGCGGTGCTGGTCCTCTCCCTCTTCCTTCCCTTCTCTCACGTCGCTCACCAGGGGATCCCTCCACCACCTCAGGAGGGAGCAGGAAGGCCCTTGCCGGATGCTGGCACCAGGCCCAGACTTCCCAGCATCCAGAACTGTGAGAAGTAAATTTCTTTTCTTTCTAATTTGCTCAGGGTCTGTGGTATTCTCTTATAGTGACAGAAAACAGACTAAGAGAAATTTCTACCACATGAACTTTTGGGGACTCATTCAAACCAAAGAAATCTGTAAATTGACTTCAGCAAAATAAAGACATAGTGAGCTTTTGCTGTTCCACAGACTAGGAGATTTGAGGAAAATTAAAGTCAGATATGAACAGTTTCTTGCTTACTAGATCACAATCAGAAGATAAACCACAAAAAGTCCTTCAAAAGATGTAGTTGCTCCTTTTTTGTTTAGGGGACATATAAGATGAGAAAAAATTAAAAAAGCAAAATTGGTCGCCTGAAGGGCCATTCGTGTTCAGTCAAAAGGTACCTGGGAAGAGGTTGTTAAATTCAAAATGTTAATCCAATTTCCCTAACCATTATTTCTGATTGGTTTAGGCAGTCTTCCTCCAAGGCTTTCTAAAAATCAGTGAAAGATGAGATAACTAGGACAGGGACCAAAAGCTAACTTCTGTTTCCTTCCCAAAACGCTAGGATCTATAATTAGATGACTATAGCTATAATTAACCAAGCCCACTGGTGTGTTCCAGTTGACACGTTCTTTGGTTATCACAAGGACTGGCAAGTATGGTATAAAACTTAAAGGTCCAAGATTCATTGCTTCAACTAAATATGGTGGTGGGTAGGTGGGGTGGGGTGGAAGGATTCATGAGAAAGTTCAAGCACCAGTGGAGAAAGTTTAATCCTACTACTTCTACTAACCGCTATGATGACTATGACCACAGCACTGTCACCACCACTACTTTTGCTCTGGGGATGAAATAGCTTACCTTATTTCATGACCAAACATGACATTATCCTCACTCTACAGATAAGGAAACCAAGGCTGACTGAGATGGTTTAGCCACAGTTACACAGTTTATAATAGCAAGGCTGGTGATTTCTATTTCACATTTTTAACATTCTAACACTCAAAGTGATCGTATTCTATTACGTGGCATACACATGGACAGAGACTTGTGTAGCAAATACAATGCTGCCTTATGAAGGTAATAGTAGCATAAAATATTCAGCCCCCAAATCTTCATTTATGATTTTTAAAAAAATACAAACATCATTCTGAATAAACAACTGTTTCAAAATTTTTGCACTTGCCAGAAAGCTACCAGGCAAAAAATATGAAATGAACTGAATGCCAATGATTAAAATATTCCTTCCTACACGCTTTTCCTGGAGGATACAGGGAAATGCCCCCAAAGAACTGTTGTCCCTGAACAGATCCTCATGTTTATTGCATCTCTCTATTGAGCCTTACTTAGTCTTGAGGTTAAAAAAGGAGGTCCTAGATTAATAAATGAAGGAAAAACATCTACAGACAAGCAAACCCAGTACTGATAATGAAAATTTCTACCTTCTCTCTTCTCCTCTGCCTTATGCTGGCAATATTATCTGGTATTATCTTTAAAGTCTTATTTCCTTACATAGTTGATAGGCTAGAAAAAGTATTAATGGGTGATAAAACAGGCTGAGTTTAAATGAGATCCGATCACAACTTTTTTTTGGACAAGCTGTTCACTTTTGCCATTTATAAAATGTATATTAAAGAACCATATACAAAATGCCAACTCTAACCATACACAATACATTTTAGAATTTCACTTTTCACCTTGGTTTGTTCAACACTCTGATTGGGTTGCTACGCTATGAGAATATTTTTATCAAAAATATACCACAGGTGTCCTAAAGGTTGCCCATAAAGTTGCCATACATGGGGAAAATGGAAAATTATAGGAAGATGTACCGTTATTTACAAAATATTCATTACAAAAATATAAAAAGCATTTACAAAATATTGTCTATGGGTTGGTCAGCTCTTTGCAAAATTCTGTAGTCAATATTTTATAAATAAAGGCACATCTAGAAAGGCACAATTTCCCATTTCCCCCCTGTATGGAGACTTTCTGGGCAACCTTTGGGATACCCTGTATTGTACCAAGTGTTTGGTATCATCATCTTTATGGAAAACTGTCAAATACGTTGTAAATTATGATTCTATAATTTCTAACAGAACTACTGTTTGAGTAGATTCTGTAGTCCTTTTTGAGATAATTTACCTCTTTGCCACTGAAAAAGAAAAAAATTGGATCAGACAAAAACCTAAATAATATCCAACCAGACTGAAGATCATAACACACTCTTTAAATCGCCTTTGATTTTATAAATCAAGTGTTCTGGTTTTATTCAATATACCTACATTCCTCATGTATTCATTTTTAGGAGTTAATGAAAAGAGAGCAAGGGGGAAAAAACCCATAAATTGAGGTTTCTAAATAGAACTAGGTAAGCAGTTAAATCAAATCTATGAAAAATTCATAATCATCACAACCTAGAACTAGTTCTTTCTGTATTTGATAACAGACACTCACTAACAAAATCAAGTGTGCATGTGCAAGGGGCGGGGGAAAGAAGGGAAATTTATCAAAACAATAATTATCTTGGTATATAAACAATAAATATCATAAAAATGGAAATAAGCCAAAGTAATAAACAGAAGGAAAAAACCTCAAAGTAGAAGGGAAGGGACCTAACCTTAAAAACCAGGCAATATTTTATCGATTTTCATTCTGTTTAAATTAACTGAGAATACCCAAAAGCTTAAAAAAGCATATTTCAGCATGATTCTAATTTAAGTAAAAGAAGCCTTGCTTATATAAATAATTCAAATGAGCAGCAGAGTAGTGGATTTTTCTAATCATAATTCTTCTCTAGTAGGCAGGGGGCTGGCAGGATGGCTTTGTAAAAACCAACATCCAGCCCATGCAGACATTTTCCAACTACAGGAGCAGGAAGACCTTTGCCTAAAGTGCCTTGTGCTTTTGAAGATTCACATTCTACACATGTGGGGGGCTAGCTATACAAATAAACTCAAAGCAGTATTTTGCTCTTCTGTATTTAGACTATCATTTACAAAAGTAACCACATGGATTTAAAATTTCACTACAGAGGAGGTGAGTTGCATACAGAGCAGACTCACTTGCCTCGCCTGTACAACTTGCAACATGCCAGGCTGCTCACTTGAGGTTTCACTGTTTGGCCTCGCAACAGTGACACCAAAGTATTCAGCACTGAACACTCATAAACAAACTATGATTTTAAATAGATTAATGTATAGAAAAATGGTCTTCTCTTTTAGAACTATACTTGCATGCATGAACAACCAGAACCAAGAGTTAATTAAACCGTTAATGCTCCTCTTATCGCATAGAGTTAAAAATGAAGTACTTAACTTCTGTTTCATCTAAGGATATAGGCTTGGAAAGAGTCTCCATTTTATTTATCATGTAATGAATTACTATAGTAAGCACTTTACAAATATTAGCCAGTTCAGTGCTCAAAACACCTTATGCAGTGGGGATCTCTTCACGAGGAGTCTGAGACCCAGAGGCACTAAGTTCCTTGGCTATCGCCCCGTAGCTTGTAGGAGACAGGTACAGCCCATGCGTAAGCTCTGCAGTCTGTCTTCAGAGTCTAAACTCTAAACTACCATGCTATGCTACCTCTTTAATTTTAAAGTTAAGTGATAGTTATAAAGCAACGTTATAAATGGTTAATTAATCCTGGGGATCTGATACCTACCATGAAGGCTGGTGGTAAGTTAAAATGATCCCTTTTTTATAAGAAGACCTTTGTAAAACCAATATGAAATGTTTACAAATTTAGGAGATAAAAGTCAAATGACACCTTTACAGTCACCAAGGGATCAAAGAGACTATGCAACAGAGATGGTAACTTTAATGTTCATTTATTTTTTAGCTGTTTTAAACCTGTCTAGTTGTTAAGAATGAAGAAATCGGCTTGGTGCCTGTGGCTCAACCAGCTAAGGCGCCAGCCATGTACACCTGAGCTGGAGGGTTCGAAGCCAGCCCGGGCCCGCCAAACAACAATGACGGCTGTAACCAAAAAATGGCTGGGTGTTGTGGCGGGCGCCTGTAGTCCCAGCTGCTTGGGAGGCGGAGGCAGGAGACTCGCTTGAGCCCAGGAGTTGGAGGTTGCTGTGAGCGGTGATGCCACAGCACTCTATCCAGGGTGACAGCTTGAGGCTCTGTCTCCAAAAAAAAGAATGAAGAAATCAGTGTACCATAAATGGAACACATAGCCAAGCAGCCTTTGACAATGAAAATAAAAGATTACATCTCTGTGGGGAAAAGTGGAAGCTAATTATACTTGAAATCTAAGTTTAGGTCACTGCATTTGAGAAATGAATTTCTTTCTGAGCTTCCTGAGAGTCAAGGCAAAAAGAAAAGCAGGGCCATCTAGATGAGCTCCACTGCTTTCACAAAGCGGGTTGAGAGGATTCACTTGGAAAGCAACTTCAATAAAATGAACAGAGTTACAGTTCTAACCAATTTAGTAAACAGATTTTACTGTCAGCAAACCTGTTTTATCATTCTTCTCTAGGTAAGGGCTTTGTATACAGAAAGTGTCCAAAAAAAAAAAAAAAATCACAACAAAATTCCAAAATGTTTTGCTACATAAGTACCATGTATTCCTGGCTATGTAACAGAGTTTCAGTTCTGCCATACCTGAGAGCCACCAATAATGCCCAATTGGATCAACAGACTCCGAATGGGATTCTTGACTCCAGGTTGTATCTCTCCAATCCATTTCCCATCATCCACCCAGACAGGTATTTTAGAAACTCAAGTCTGGTCATGTCACGCCTCCACTTAAAGCCCTACCATAACTCCCCCTGCTCTGAGGACAAAGTCCAACACCTTATGTTCCTACATAAAGCCCTACTTTATTTTTAAAATAAGTGCACAGGAGGCTATATAATGAAGGTGGCATAATTTATTTAACTGCTTTCTTCTAATAAGAGACATTTGGCTTATTTCCAATTTCTGGCTATTACCAACAATAATACATGTCATCCTTGGAAACATGGGTGAATATTTCTTTAGAAATGAAATCACTAGGTGGAAGGAAGAATATTTACACTTAAGATTTTCATATATACAGTTAAGTTGCCCTCTAAAATGGGTTTATCAGTTTATATTTTCCCATGTAGTTTATGAGGGCTTTCTTTCTTATATTCAGTAACACTGTATATTATCAATTTAAAAAAAACTTCCATCATAAAAACAAATGCTTTTGTTGTAATTTTCATTTTCCTAATTACCAGAGAAAGGGAACTCACTTTTACATTTACTGAATATCTTTGTTCATTTCTCCGTTGAGTTACAATTACTGAATTTCAATTATTACAACTATTTCTCTTGGCTTTTTGCTTATCTTTAGCTTTGTTTCTCATATCACTCATTACACAGAAGTTTTTACTATTATATTCTGTACTAAAATTTATCAAAAAACCTGTTGGGTTTTTATTTAAGATTATATTGACTCTATAGAATAATATGGGGAGAGATGTTATTATTATATTATACTGTGCTATCCAGGAATATATTGTTTTATAATTTAAATGTATCTTTCATATTCTTCAGAAGAGTATCAGTTTTCATCATAGAGGGCTTATATATTTCTTTTTCCTGCCAAGATTTATTTTAGGTGTGAGATTTTGGTTGGTTTCATTTTTTGCTTGTTTGTTTTTTGAGATAATTCCTGGGCTCCAATGATCTCCCCACCTCAGCCTCTCGAGTAGCTGGGACTGCAGGCCCCTGCCCCTGGCTGGTATTTGCTTAGTTTCTTTTGTGAATGAGATCTTCTTCTAGTGCATTTAAGTCGTCCTTTTCTGTTAATATTATTTTTGATAGGATAGTGCAGCTAGCTACCCCAAAGTCAATGGTCTTATTAGTTTTTCAGTTAATTCTTTTGCATTTTTTGTACTTGTTTGTGTACTCGTCTGCATTCTTTAGCAGACTAAAGTTTTCACAATAAAGGAAACTATTTCTATTTTGTCACTGTGCTGGTCCCACTACCTGGTACAGCTCTTGGCACATAGTAAGCAATCAACAAATACCTTTTGAACTAAACAGACCTGGAAGTGTAGATTTATGCTTCTCTTCTCATAAATGGAGATCAATGGATATTCATTTCTCCCTATAATGGGCAAATTTCTTGAAGGAGTGAAACTAGGAATTTACTCTCCAAAACTTAGTGACTAACCTATGAAAATAACATATGAAAATTAACGACACTTTCCTAAACAAGCACTGAATCAAAGAGGAAAGAAAAACTCCAAAGAAGTCAATTTGAAAATGAAAAAGATCACAATATCATATACTAGGCATGGAAAAATCAAACAAACCCCAAATAGCCAACTTTAGCATTTGGAAAAATAAGAATAACCATACCAACAACATCCACACCGTAAGAAATACAGAAGAAACGAATACAGTTAAAAGACAAAAATGGAAAACATATAAATAGGTACACTTACGTATCGAAGCATATTTTTGTATGTGGGGTGGCTGAGAAAAGACTTCACAAAAACCAAACAATACAAAAAAAATCAATACTGAAGCAGACAACACTTTAGCAAAACCAATTAAGAAAAAAAAAGATAAGGATAAAAGACAAAATGAGTGAAAGAGTGTGCTAATAAGAGAATATCACATATAGCTACGGAGCTAATGAATGTGAAAAAGAAAATCAACGAAATCTGTGGTTACTGTAGAAGAGTGTTATAACAATTGACTCAAATTTTAAAAGAAAACCAGTATGCATACAAGCAGTTGAAAAGATCATTAAACAATTTACTCTTTAAAGACTCTGGGCAAGAAAGCTTTCAACTTTAAGAAACACAATCCCAATGTTATAAAAACAGATCCAGAGAATAGAGAAAATATAGAAAACGATCCCATTAGAATTTAGGAAGGCAGCATGGCGATGACTGAAAAAACATAACCAAGGTAGCATGAAGAAAGAATAATAAATGCAAAAATTTCTTAACCTTGAGGTAATGCTGTATCTTGGGTGGGAGGAGAGGGTTTGCAGGCTCTGTGCCACCTTGAACAAGTTACTTTCTTTTGTAATGTCCCAGATCAGGAGTATAAAGTGAAATAATCCCTATATAAAGCACTTAGTATCACATAAGCAACAAAATTTTGAATGTAGTTAAGGAGGAGGACTGTCCATGGTCCCATAAAAATATGTACACATGTGTCAGTATATTCATTTTTCTGAGTCAAAGGTTCATTAGATTCTTGCATGAGTCATGGCCTCCCAAATGTTCAGATCCACTGCTACACACTAATCTTACTTTTGAGTATAGATGCAAATAAGCAAAATAAATACAATGGCACATTAAAAGAACTATTCATCAATACCAAAAAAGATTAATCTTTGGAGCTAAAGGCTCCTCTGGGGTGAGAGTGAACACCAGACAGCGTTTCTAGAAGGCAATTTGGCAGTATCTACTGAGAATCCTTTAACCTAATACTATCTCTACCTTGTAACCTAATAGTTGTATTCTTAGGAATACATCTACATAAAATGGCCACTAAAGCGAAAAAATGCACCCATGATATACTTATGGAGTAACTTATGCTAATAAAATATTGGAAACAATCTGAATGCCCCCAAATAGAGGAATACTTACTAAACTCATGTATTTGTTCAACACCATAGTATCTAGCCATTTAAAAACGGTTTCTGACAACTTTAATGACACAAAACAGTGCTTACAATATGATCTTTAGAGGTAACTTGTATGTACAGCATGACGACAGCACTGTAAAATAAAATACATGGTTTAAAGGAAGAAAATGCTTCAAATTGGTGATAATGATGAACTCTGTGTGCTGGGGTTATGATGATTAGTATTTTTTTCCTTTTCTTTACTTTTCAGATTTTCCATAATAAGCATTTTTTCAACAATCAAAAGCCATTTAAAATATCTTACTAATAAAGGCAGGTAATCAGATCAGCAGAGTTTCTGTTCCCAAAGTGATGATCTTGGCAATATTACTTCAACTTTATATTTAATATTAAGATAATTTAAAAACATTATTAATGATAGAGCTGCAAACAGACTATCAGTTACAAGTCTTCTAAACAGCTTAATCGTTCCTGCTAAACCAATGGAATGTGTCTGGGGCAGTTAGGGTCCTGTCTTCTTCTGTCTCTGTAAATTACACAGTCTACCTTCCACGTGAAAATATCAGCAAAAAAAAATTCATCGCATCAGCAACATTTTAGAAACAGTACCATGATGTTTTTAATCCAAACTTCATGAGGAAGAAAGAAAACCTTTAAAAGTCCGTGGGAAGATAATGTTTATGAAATAAGATAACTAATAAAACTACTTTTGTTGTTCTAACCCCAGTCTCACAAGAGGTGACCTATCCACTAGCGCATCTTCTGCAGATAGTAAAGGAAGGTCCTGGGGATCATCTTGGGTGGCACGCTTTTAGCCTTTCATCAGACAAAGCCGTAGACAGGAGATACCAAACTTCAGCTGTGTGTTCCACAGACCCATCGCTATCTTTACCATTAAGTGGCTTCTGTCACTGAGAGGCATAAATTCATCTCCCTTCTTCAGGAATTTGATGGCTTTTGTACAACTTTTTCTTCATCCTGTCAAAAAAAAAAAAAAAATCCCAACAAACCCACCGAGGCTCACGCTAGTCTGATAAACATCACTTTTAAAATAATATAGGTTTTTGGCGGTGACATAAGTACATGGCATGGGTAATATCTGCTCATCACTATTATTATCGTGTGTTGGACTTTGTAAAATACTCTAATTGTATTTTTTTAATGTCTAGCTTGTATACCATCTTATTTTGCTTCTGCCTGTATTTTTTCACTTGGATAAAAATCATCCTGCGAAGGTTCCTATTTTTTTCTAAATAAATAATTTCTCCCTTGCTCCTCACATGAATTTCTCACAAGTCGTCACTGACCTAAAACTTTGTCTTGAGGCCTAGAGGTGTATCCATGTTAAATCAGCTCCTGTCTCGGGCAGAAAAGAATATACTTAAATGTTTATGTTTTGGTGAAGGAAGATATTTATGAAGAAGAAAAGGTTGTATGAAAAAGAGACAAACAAATAGATGGGAATAAAAAGCAAGACACGGAGAGAAAGTTAGATGTAGAAAAGTATCAAAAGTCTATTGGTCAAAGGTCTGTTGGTTGGTAAATACATGACTTCAAAGAAAACCACTAAAAAGTCTGCAATTTATGTGGGCTATGGATACTACAGTACAGCAGAAATTATTTTTATAGCTCTCTGAAACTACACTGATTTTTAGAATATTCCCTTTAGCCCTCAGAAACAGATGATAAGCTTTTTGTTTTGAAATTACCCCTTCAACTTTTCCCAATTGTGGTGTATTACTTTCTGATTTGTCAGACAATCACTCTGGGTCCAAGAAAGCGCAATTACGCAAAAAAGAAATTTTCCTCATGTGCAGCTATGTCAGTTAAGTAGTAAAGGTTCTTCCCACTAGCGAGTCAACGTTAATCTCTCTGTAGCTTCCGTATGTTACCTGTAGAGCATCTGCTCAAATGAGTTGCTGTTCCAGGCCGGTTGACATTCTAGGACCCTGATCATGATCCCATCTTGATTTAATCTCAGATGCCCTTCGCAAGCAACACTGAAGAAAATGCTGGGGCACTTGGGGGCTACCTGCATGGGATCTGTTTCTCCCCAGGAGAAGGAGGCGGCCACATTGGTGTTAAAAGTTTTCAACTGCCCTCAAAAAGAAGGGTTGATTTGATAACACAGATTTCAGCTTGACTGGCTTTCTGTTTTTGTGCTCAAGCCACTTGTCAGCAGTCAACTGCAATTTCTGGCTACACACAGAATGTCCCCAGTGCTGTTTGGAATTCAAACTCACCGTTCCTCAGGTTTCCTGTCAAATGATCCTCTCTGCCAACTCTGTGAGGCTGGCTGTAATCTAGTATCATGTACTGGGGGTGCGTGCTTACAGTCTATTTTTCTGCATACAACAGTTTCAAGGGCTTCTGAATACATCTGTACAATGAGATGACAGAGGGTTGCAGAGACTCAGAGATGCACTGACTCTGGCTTGCAGGTCCTTGTGTTTCCTTTAGTAAGGTTTGTGAAGCCACTCAGGAAACACGTCGTATTAAATAACACCAAACTACAACAATCCTGATTTATTTCACTGGTGATGAAGAATGTGTTAGACAAGGAACTGTCAACTGGCCATCTATTAGTAACATACTTAGACTTCTGGTCACTTAATCTGTCTGTAAGCTTTGCAGTAGCTGTCTAAGAGTGGACACACTCACTGTGTCAGAGGAAGGTCAAAAATTCACTTCCCATAAATTTGATGTGAGGACAGTGTCTTCCTGGCCACAGTGAGGCCTTAAATTGTTAAATAATTCTGGTGACACAGGCTACAGGATAAAGTTAGCAGCTAATACTGGCTAAGGTACTCGTGCCTATTATAAAATGGTTGGTTGTCTTTTGTTCTAAGCTAATTAAACATTCTTGGGTGTGTATAAAACAGTCCTGCTATGGTTCACATGAATCAGTCCTGGTTACTGTGGGTGGCACATTCATTAGAATGGCAGCCAGCTTTGGCAGCCATGTTTTGTAAAAGCAACTCTAAAATCTAAAAAAATAAAAAAAAATCTAAAAGCACTACCATTTAAACTCCTCACCTGGCTAAGAACACAATGGAAACTAAGCCTGAATTCATTACCGGCTAAGCCACAAGCTAAATATAGCCCATGTTAGATGTACGGCTTAGCAAGCCACAGAGCTGAGTCTGCCTTTCTGGTGTCACATCACTTTCACTCACGTTATCTTACTTATTTCACATGACAACTATTTGAAGTACCATTATCTCCAGGACACCGATAAGGAAACTGAGGCTCTCAGAAGTTAAGTGACTTCCTCAAGGTCACCCAGCTGGGAGGTGGTGGAAACAGACGTTGTCTGGAGTTCTGTCTCCAAAGGCTGCTTTCTTTCCACTTTTCCCACCGCCCTCAGTCAGCAGACTCACAGCGCGCCACGCACCGTGCAGCCACGTCACGGTGTGCACCCCACTGGCCTCTGGGACTAGAGCAGACTCACAGCGTGCCACGCACTGTGCTGCCATGTCACGGTGTGCGCCCCACGGGCCTCTGTGAGCAGGGCAGACTCACAGCACGCCACGCACTGTGCTGCCACGTCACGGTGTGCGCCCCACTGGCCTCTGTGACCGGGGCAGACTCACAGCGCACCACGCACTGTGCTGCCACGTCACGGTGTGCGCCCCCACTGGCCTCTGTGAGCAGGGCAGACTCACAGCGCACCACGCACTGTCACGTCACAGTGTGCGCCCCCACTGGCCTCTGTGAGCAGGGCCGACTCACAGCGCACCACGCACTGTCACGTCACAGTGTGCGCCCCCACTGGCCTCTGTGAGCAGGGCCGACTCACAGCGCACCACGCACTGTCACGTCACGGTGTGCGCCCCCACTGGCCTCTGTGAGCAGGGCC